>CM046443.1:39679330-39891830 GCA_025506515.1 Flaveria trinervia | reverse complement strand
ACTATGTTATTTTTAATGGAACAAGTGTATAGCATATTTTTATGAATTTATTTAATAGACGTTATTTAGAAAAATAAAATATAGAATATTATATAATTATAAAATATTAAAAATTGTCTAATTTTGTAACATATTTTTTAAATATAAAAACTAAACTTTTGGTTTAAAAGGTTGGTGGGATAAATATTAAATAAAATGTCAAAGTTTAGCCTATTTCCTTTTTTTAAGAAAGTTAAAGTTATAACGTAATTAATATTAACAATATTTACTAAAATGCTCTTATTCTCATTAAATATGAATTTGGTTAATCATTAAATATGAATTTGGTTAAAGATTGATGACTTGTAATCAATCATAGCCTTTAATCCATTTAATAAATGCTCTAGATATGTTCTCATGTTTTTAGATAAAATTAGGTTTGTATTGAAATTATCATTATACATATATATAGGATGGATCCTAAAAAAGCATAATGTTATGTGAAAACTAAACAGTGAAACTGATCATATAATTTATTCATTTTTATTCAGCACACTTTATATTTGTGTATGTATATATATAAATAAGGGTATGGACCAAATGAAAAGTCGTAGCACAAATTTAAATATACGTCACATATAGGTTACGTATACATAACCGTTTTTCATTCGACATAGTGTTACCTATACGTAAAACTCTTCATTCTCGTGTTTATGTTCAACATATATGTAACAAATGTTTAAATAACCTTTTAATCTTGAATACAATACAACTATAGAAACCATATATAATACAATTAAAAAAATAGTACCTTCTTACCTTTGTAAAACGAAAATTAGTTTTCAAGAATCCTGGCTGCCTCTATATTATAATGCTTTAAAAAATACTTTATATTGGCAGTGGTGTTGACTAACATTCCCAGATTATAACAAGAATTTTCAAACCGTAGGAATAAGATAAGATCAGTGTTGAAATTGATTGAAAATCCATGTGATGTATGAACACAATGATATATGTGGTAAAACGTCGCAGTATGCAATGGTATATAATAATTCTTTTTGCTACTTGATTGACGAGGACACCAATAAAGAATACGGAAATAAGAAGCCTTTCGTGTAAGACTAAAGGTCAAATATAAGGACAAAAAGATTGCCGTAATGGTTGAATGACCTTTCGCCTTGGTTTTCACTTCAAAGCAGCCATCAACATGAAAAAATGCGTACGTTGTCCCGTTTTTCTTAAAGTTTTGTTATACGACATTAAAATCAAAAAGCTTTAATAAAGTAAGACATAAGAAGATTGATACACGACATTAAGGTTTCTTGCTTGAATAATATATATAGTTGCCCATTATTGTGCAAGACTTTAATATTATCACTTTTTCGGAAAACATGAGTAGGTTAAATTAAATTTCAACTTATTCTTTTCGCATTCTAAGTTATATGATTATAAATTCAAATTATTATTATTATTATTATTATTATTATTATTATTTATTATTATTACTATTATTATTATATTATTATTGTAATTATTCTTGTTATTATTCTTGTTATTATTCTTGTTATTATTCTTATTATTCTTGTTATTCTTGTTATTATTCTTGTTATTATTATTATTATTATTATTATATTATTATTATTGTTATTATTCTTGTTATTATTTTTGTTATTATTATTATTATTAATATTATTATTATTCTTGTTATTCTTGTTATTATTATTGTTATTATTATTATTACCATGATTATTACTATTATTATTATAACTATTATTATTATTATTATCATTATTATTACTCTTATCATTATTGTTATTATTATTAATATTATTATTATTACTATTTTTATTATTACTATTATTATTATTATTATACTACTATTATTATTACTACTACTATTATTATTATTATTATTATTATTATTATTATTATTATCATTATTATCATTATTATAATCATTATTATTATTATTATTATTATTATTATTATTATTATTATTATTATTATTGTTATATTATTATTATTATTATTAGTAGTAGTAGTAGCAGCAGCAGCAGCAGCAGCAGTAGTAGTAGTAGTAGTATGTAAGACCCCGAATTTCTATTTAAACAGAAGGAAAAGAAAAGTAAATAGAAAGAATAGAAATTGTGCACAAGTGGAGGGAGATAAAGTGTAGAAAGTATAAAACCTTTTTACTCTAAGGGTTTAAAGGGGCATGGTTGCCCATTCTTTCTTCTTCACCTTCTTCAAGCGGCTAAAAAGAAAAAGAGAGAGAGAGCCTGGTTCTAGAGAGAGAAAGAGGAAGAAGAAGCTGTAAAAGGTAAGTCTTCTTGATGTTTGTTCGGTTTAAACCAAATTCACAACCTCTTGACTGAGATTCTTGATGATTTAGAGTTGCTCTCAAGAACTTGGATTTTAATCTGCTAGTAGAAGTGACTAGCACGAAAACCTACTTCAAGGTGAGTTTCTAGAACCCCTCTTTTACTGATTTTCAATTGATTTGGGGCTATTATGCATACTAAGTAAACAATTTGAAAGAAACCATGGGTTTACAGCTTGATGTTTGAAATGATGTATGTATGTATGTATTTATGTATGTTATAGTGTTGATTATGGGTTAGTGATGATGTTTAGCATGCTTAGATGGCCTTAGTATGTTAGATCTGTGTTTGGGTATGATTAGAATGATAATCGGGTGATGTTGATAACATAGAAAATATTTCAGAATGTTTTGATGAACATAAACATTGGTCCATGCGCCCAGAGGTGGCTCATGCGCCTAAGCAGTGACCCATGCACCCAGCATGAGAGGCCAGACGCCTAAGTGTTGGCCATGCGCCCAAGGGTGGGTCATGCGCCTAATTAGTGGCCCATGCGCCCAGCATGTTGGCCCATGCGTCTAAGTGTTGGCCATGCACCCAGAGGGGGTCCATGCTCCTAAATAGTGGCCCATGCGCCCAAGTGATTGAAACGGCTAAGTGTTGGTGATGCGCCTGAACAGGTGCATGCGCCAGAACAGGGCAGAAGCGCCCAAATAGTGCCCATGTGCGCATACTGTTTTACACTTAGAATTTTTATGCCCATGCGTTTGGAAGGTCCCATGCGCCTAGATTTGGACTTAAGGTTTCTCAGTGGTTTTTAAGGAGTATAATGGGGAGATAGGCCTGGTTATGATGTGATGGCTTATGTTTGATATGTGTTATGCATGTATGATGTTGCCTGTATGGTGATGGTGTATGTTATGTATGTTCCTTATTATGTATGTATGTCTTCCCTTGGCTTTGCGTTGAACGTTAATAAATGTATTGAAAGTATTATGTAACATAAAGTGGAAGATAATGAAAAGAGAAATGTAATGACTGAATGCATGCATGGTAATGAATAGAAGAGAAAGTATAGAATGGCTTGCAAGCACATGTATGAGGTGCGACTCTATGTCGCAACAGACTCGAAAGAGATCCTTGTTGCGTATCCTCGTACTGTGTCAGTCTTCGGACATGAGTCGGGGGTTTGTGAGCAGCCCCGGCACAGTATCAGTCTTCGGACATGAGTCGGGGTATTGCATGAGACAGGATACAGATCACGTACTCCGGTATTGTGTCAGTCTTCGGACATGAGTCGGGGGTTTGTGAGCAGGCCCCGGCACAGTATTAGTCTTCGGACATGAGTCAGGAGTATTGCATATGACGAAAGTGATGGATGATGAGATCCATGTCGCGTATCCCGATACTGTGTCAGTGTTCGGACATGAGTCGGGGGTTTGTTTATCAAGCCCCGACACAGTATCAGTCTTCGGACATGAGTCGGGGATATTGCATGAGACGAGATAATGAGGTGAGTGACTTTTTGTTGCAACAGACTCGGATAGAGTTCAATCCCTGTGATTGACTCATATAGGATCTTTGTCACGTATCCCGGTGATATCTTAGTCTTCGGACATGAGTCGGGGGTTTGTGAGCAGGCCCCGGCACAACATCAGCTTTCGAGCATGAGTCGTGGATATTACATGAGACAAGATTCCAGTAGTAATGAGTAATGAAGGAAAGATAATGATGGAAAGAATGAATGTATGAATGAACGCTAATGAATTATCGTAATAAAGTACTAAACAGGATCCTTGTCATTCGACTTCAGTAATCGTGGCTGAGTGCCACGAAGAGGGAAAGGTCTGACCGGATCTAGTAAGAGAAGTGAACGATAATGTAATACGTTGAATGAACAAAGTTAATGAACGTAATGACAAAGATAATACTGATATTATCTGTATGTACGTATGATGCATGATCACTAACGAATGTAAGTATAGTATGATTTTGAAAGAAAGCAGAAAACGGTTTTATGAAAGTAAAGTATGTTTTATTATAAAACTAGAACTCACTCAGCGTCGCTAACTTTTGTATGCATGATAGTTCGCAGGTATTTGTTGATGTTGAAGAGTTGCAGGCATGGATGTATAAGATACTGGGAGCATTTTGAGGCTGGCATCCGTATTTTGACATGTCTTGTATTTTGAGATGAAAACAAATGTTGTAAATGACATGTTTTAGTTATTAATGAAAGTTTTAAATTCCACTACAAAATAAACGTATGTTTTATAATGTTTTATGTGCAATGAATGACCAATTGTGAGGTGCCCGGGTACGGGGCCTTACAAGTTGGTATCAGAGCAAAAGTTTAAGTGAATTGGGTAATTATTTAGAAAACCTAATCTTAAACTGAGAATGGGACTAAAGGAAAATGGATGCTAGTCCTAGTAGCTACATGCCTGCTGGTAAACGTTTTAGGTAAACGTTTAAAGTAAGTTAATGTTAACCGGTATTATGTGCACATGCTATTTGATTATGCGCTCTTAATAGATTTAAATATTGATTAAGTCAGGATAGGAGATGCTTGGCGTATGAATAGTAAAGTAAGTGGCTAATCATAACTGGCCACTGTAATTAGGGACTTACTATACTTGACATAAACTGAGTGTTACCTTGAATGACCGCGTTAGTGTTTGAATCTTATAGTGTGCTTTTAGAGGATGGTTGGTGGTAGATCTTCGAAAGCTTCACGAGGTGGAGGCGGTGGTGGACGTGGTGCTGAACCACGGGTCACAAGAGGAAGGTCTAGGGCTGAAAGGGTAGTTCATGAAGAACCCGAGACCCCTCATCAGGAGGGCGGTGATGAAAATGCTAATCAAAAGGCCTCGATGAGAGAGGCAGTCAGAGAGGAAGTGTATCAGGTCGTGCAAATGATCCTACCGTCTATGGTGACCGAAGTTATAAAAGCTGCTAGAGATGAGGAGAGACAGGAAAGGGGTAGACCTTCGGGCGAAAGGTGACGACCCGAGACTGAAACGGTTTTCTTTGATGACGAAGAGGAAGAAGAGGAAGAGCCTGCGCCGGAGGCGGCACGAGGCTGTAACTATGGGGCGTTTCAATGATGCAAGCCCCCAACGTTTGATGGAAACGGCACTACTGCTACTGCTCACCGATGGGTAAGAGAGATGGAAGCGGTATTGAATATCAGCGAGTGTCGGGAGGATCAGAAAGTAAAGTTTCCTGCCCATTCTTTTGTGGACTCGGCTCTGTGCTGGTGGGACAATATATTCCAAGCCGAGGGTAGCAGAGCTATTGGAAGGATAAGATGGCCGGAGTTAAAGAGGCTGGTGATTGAGGAGTTCTGTCCTCACCGAGAGATGGACACGGTCGAGAGGGAGTTCCTGCAACTAGAGGCGGGAACCCTGACACATCAACTGTACACCACGAAGTTCAATGAGATGGAACGTCTGGTGTCGGATTAGGTGAAACCTCTTTCGCGAAAGATCAAGAGGTATATTCAGGGCTTGCCGGCGGACATCTGTAGGCATATGATCGCTGCTCGACCGAGCACGTTTAGGTCGGCAGTTGACCTGGCTGGAAGATTGTACGAAGATCAAGGGGCGATGGCGATGACAGATGGAGAAGAGGAGCGAGCCTATGTTAAGAAGGGGAAAGGAGGTGAGACAATGATAGTGGATTTGCGTATGGAGGTACGGCGTCGAGGGGCAATGATCGGAAGAGAATAGAAAGAAAAGGAGAGATATGCAACAAGTGTGGCAGAGGCCATGAAGGGGAGTGCAAGTGGGGACCGAATGTTTATTTTTAGTGTGGAAAGGAGGGCCACGGAGCGAGGGACTATCAAATGGCAAAATGCTACGCCTATGGAAAGACAGGACACATAAGCAGAGATTGCAAGAAGTCGAGGGTAGGAAGCTCCGTTACGAGGAAGGAGAACAGAGGGTGAAGGCTAGAGCCTTTGCTATGACCGGGAGGAGGCTAGGTCAGACTCTGAGGTAACGTCAGGTACGTTCTTGCAAGTTTAGATTTATGCATCCATGTTTTAATTGTGACGCTAGTAGTAGTTTTGTTGTCGCTGTTTTCTATGATGTTAAACGTTAGGGGTATGAAGATCGATGAGCCCTTCGATGTAAGAATTGTTATTAGTAAGTCTACCAGGTTACCTAATGCACTAGAGGATCGCGCGATAGAATTGAGAGAGAGCGCTTGTTCCTGCTAGGCTGTTCAAGACAGACATAGGTAGGTAGACATGCATCTCCGGGTGAGTTGATCAGTAGTCTATGACTCAAACCCCAAGTGTTGCAAGAGGATGGATTGCTCAACCGTGCATAACCAATAGTTCGGTGACGACCTACGAAACTGAATTACGAGGAAGGCTTCGACCAGGAAAGCGGATTGCTTGATTTGGAAATCGAGTAAAGCTAATGCTAAAGTGTAGAGGGTCATTCCTAGTTATTGCTCACGTAGGAGAAGTGAAATCATGCTACCAGAGTACACTGAGGTGGACAAAGTGTCCAACCACGAGAAGCAACTGGTGGCCATTATTAATAAGAAGAAGAGAATAGGCTAAGGAGGATGATGGTTTCACTTATGCGGGTGCAGTGAAGTCTAAAGGGATCTAAGTTTAAGTGCAAGATCAAAGAAGAGGTGAGACAATGTTACCCGTAACTGTTTGAGAAGCGACAGGTTTCGGTGACAAAACCTCTTTAAGGGGGGTAGACTTGTAACACCTCGAATTTCTATTAAACGGTAGGAAAAGAAAAGTAAATTGAAAGAATAGAAATTATGCACAAGTGGAGGGGGATAAAGTGTATAAAGTACAAAACTTTTTTACTTTTAGGTTTTAAAAGGGCATGGTTGCCCATTCTTTCTTCTTCACCTTCTTCAAGCGGCTGAAAAGAAAAGAGAGAGAGAGAGCTCGGTTCTAGAGAGAGAAAGAGGAAGAAGAAGCTGTAAAAGGTAATTCTTCTTGATGTTGTTCGGTGTTGGTCCATGTGATCGATGAACAGTACAATTGATAGGATAATTTGATCAATATCGAACACACAATCCAAATAACAACAATGAGAAGTGAATATGATGAATCAAGACATAATTGGTACTCAAATGAACAAACTCACTCAATAACAACAAGCACAATTGTATTTCAATGAAGTAACCGCATAGAAATGGTAGCTTGCAACAGAATTCCACGATTAGGGTTTTGCAAGCTTACCATACAAAGTGAAATGACAATAGTATATATAGCAGTCATAGATTCACTGACAGTTTCGCTACCAGCGAAACTGTCATGCCGAAACTATAGTTTCGCCCGACAGAACACAAGTTCGCCGGGTAAACCAAAACAACAAACTGTGAGCGAATGTATATTCGCTCACAGTTTCGCTGGACTGCCAAAACTGCTAATTACAAACAAAATACAAAATGAAACTAACAAAAGTCCTATTACAATGTAAAGTAAACATCTATACTAAAGTGAGTCCAACCTAACATGATCTTCAATACTCCCCTAGGTTGGACCTCACTATCTTCACTTCTCTTGATTTGACTCGTCGGCTCCGGTTTCCTCTGCTGCTGTTGGTCTATCTTCATCACCTCCCGCAGCAACATCTTTAGAAGCTTCAGCCACTGATCCTCCACGGTTAGTTCCTCCATCACCAGCTTCCTCAGAATGACCACTAGCTCTAGCAAACTGCCTGGTCATGTCTTGAACATCCATAGCAAAGTCATCTTGTGCTCTCACCTTTTCAGCCAAACTCTTTAGCTCCGCCCGTACTCCTCTTATTTTGTTTGCCACATTCATAAACAAGCTTGCCTCTTTTCGTGTTTCCTCTCCTGCCCCAGCCTTAATATGATTTTCACAAAGAGTCAAGAGATCTTCATCACTGAAGCTGAATAATCCATCGGGTCAAACACCCTAAACTCTTTTCCGTGTTTGGCTCTAATCACCACATCGCCAGTGATTATCATAAAACCACTTTTCAAAGTCCTGTAAATGTTGGGGACGAGGATTAGCCAATCTTACCCTGTTTACAGTCTTTGGTGGTTTGACTCTCAAAACAATCCTCCCTTTGCCAGTCTCCCAGTCTTTATCTTCTTTGATCTTTTTCGTTCAGCCTTCATGTATCCAAATGACTCAAAATTATCATTAAGTCCATTTTAATTTCCTTCTCAAGAAATACTGCCTTTTCACTTAAATGAGCATTAATCAAAGGCAAAGTGGCCAACCGTCTCAGATCCCATTTGGGCAAGGTCTTAAAAGCCTTCCTCTTGAGCATGTAGCTGATATTACCTCCTCTTCTTTTAATCATAAACATCTTTAAACTAGGATTATAACACCAACTTATTATCTTCTTGTCTGCCTCTTTCCTGCTTAAACCTTCTATTTTGAAACAAAGGAGTAAGTTCTTCAGCCTCCTTCTCCTTCACCAACCAGTCACTCTTATCCATCTCAAACACATCAGCTTCATCATCTCCCTTCTTAGCAACATACACCAGTGGTCTCTCATCTACTTCATAAAACTCTGGTTCAGAATCATAATCAACCAATTGCTCATCCTCCTCTTCTTCATCAATCAAACCTTTTCCTTTATCATACATTCCCTCAGTGGTAGCAGTAACAACCACTTCTTCACCCACTATCCTTATCAAAATCAAACTATAGGTTAACAAACCCTGCTTCAATAATATCATCATCCTCATTTCTTCCAGCATCTTCTCTTGGGATCTCTTGTTCCCCTGCTTCAGTATTAGCTGCTCCAGAAGTGCCCTCTCCTACCTTGGATGAAGTACCCACATTCAAGAATGAGTACTTAGATATATCAGTCATATCATCTAACTCAGATTGAGTTAGTTGACTAGGTAGGCCAGCACAACTTTCATCTGAGAAATTTCTTCAAACAATCTCTTAATCAATTATTCTGGTCAACCAACATCTTTTTCATTCCTTCAATTACCTCATCCTTCTGTTTTTCCCTAATCTCCTGATTCGTCAGTTTAGTCTTTATCATACTCAACTCATTGGCCAATGAAGTATTTAGACTACGAATAACATCCTCTAAGACCAGCACTAGCCTCTTTCCTTGCTGTGAAACCCTCGTGTCGATGTTTTGATCTCCGTTCAGGCTCAACAAAGTCAGTTTTCTTTTTAGATCTCCGTTCTTTCTCCACCCTTATCTCCTCTGCTTGTGCATCTATATCTTCTTCCAAAATCATAATCTTTCTCTTTTGCATATCTCTTTCTCTTCTTAGCTGCATCAGCTTGTTGCACCCTTGTTTCCTTAGTCCTTTTGTTTTCAGACTCATCGACCTGTCTGATATAATTCCAGCGTTCTGGAGGGTACATATTTTCCCAGAGATGGGTGATTTTACCACTGAAATCATGGCGGATAGCACAGCAATCAGCAATATCCGAGGGTTCATCTGCACTAATCTCTTGAGTTCAAGATCATCAATAATCATCCGAATAAAGCGAGGATATAACAACCATTTATCCTTCTTCACAGCCATCACATTCTCTGCCATACACGCAAAGATCAGTCTAGCAGCATGTTGCTTTCTTCTTCCCTTTACAACATATCACCATAGCTTTGGCCCAGTCAAGATTAAGTCCATCGGATCCACCCTTACGGTGATCTAAGCACATAATAAAAACATGAGCTATATATCTCCATTCCTTAGATAAAAAAGACTTTTTAATCTCCTTCCTCGAACCAAAAGCTGGTCCCTCATACCCCATTTTTCTGAAAGCTTGGAATACTTCAGAATCCGTCATATCCACTTCATCACCAGTATCATCTTCTAGTCTAAGAATCCTCGACACGCTCTCAGCAGTAATAGTTATATCATGATCAATCACTCTAGCTGTGATTCTCTGTACATCTCCTCCAGTGTTGTATTCTGCTGATCTCCAAAAATCTCTAATATTAAGATCATAGATAGTGGGTGAGTGAGAGATAGCATATGCAATGGGTGATCTCTGAAGCCATCTAACACAGTCACGAAATCCGGCAGCCTTTGGAAGAGTATCGTCTAATATGGCAGTGATGTTATTCCTCTCACCAAACTTGAGATTCGCCATGATAACCTGAGAAGAACAACAAATAAATTTGAATAAGAAATACTGAAAATAAGAAAATAAAACAAAAACAAAAGAAACAATCAATTTCGGCAAGCGAAACAATAGTTTCGCTCACTAAGACATGATAGTTTCGCTGAATCAAAGACAATTTCGATAAGGAAAACAAACAGTTTCGACAAGCGAAACTATAATTTCGCTCATTGAAACTTGTTATTTTCACAGAACAAAAATTAGTTTCGACAAGATTAGAATGAATTAAAGTAGTTTCGCAATTAGTTTCACCAAATATTAATTTAGTTTCGCTAACATAAGAAAATACAAGCGAAACTGTGTAAATTAAAGATCAGTCATTGCAAAATTAGAAAAGATATGGCGAAACTGTTAAGTTTGCTCGGACAGCATAACTTTACAGTTTCGCAGAAAAGATGTGAACTTTCGTTCAATTTCGCAGAGAAATTAGTAGTTGCTGAACGAACAGCGAAACCACCGAAGAGACACAATCTAGATAACTTAAGAATAGACTATTTAATCCAGATTAGAAGTGAATCAGTGTTCGAAACTCACATACGAAGTGAATCTCACGAAAAATCAGTCAAATCACAAACACAAGTCAAAATCGCCTTAAAAGTTACGGAAAAACCCTAAAAGTGAAACTGAGCGATTGTGCGAAATTATGAGAGAAAATTCGCAAACATGACTTATATAGCAAATAGTTTCGCAGACAGCGAAACTATAAATTCGTCTGGCGAATTTACAGTTTCGCCTAGTGAAACTGTAATTTCGCTAGGAGGTAACTGATTAACAATTATTAGCCAACCTAGCGAAATTGCAGTTTCGCTTTGCGAAATTATTAGCGAAAGAATACTTTCACACCTTTTATTTATATTATTATTATTATTATATTTTATTTTTTTTTTATTTTTTAAATTGTAATACTAAAGGAAGCACATCTAATAATGAGATCTAAAATAATCAGAGATCACGTTCTCTAAATATTTTAGAACATAAAGATGATCAAAAAATCATCTACAGTCATGAGATCATACTGAATACAAGATCTGATCACAATCTGCACAGAAACAACTGAAATTAGAACAAATCAATAATGATTGCTGATATAATTGTCCACTTAAACTCATGCCTTGTCCTTTTTTGAACAACAGCTTATGATTCATTTAAGGTTCGATTAGATGCTTTAAAATGCAAGACCCCACAATCATTTGGTAAAAAACCCTCACCCAACCTCAGGATTTCTTGAATTATGAATCAATCTTCAAAGAACAAGATTTGTGAATTAGTGTGCAAATGATTATCAACAGAATATTTCATTCTGAGAGAAATTCATCGATAAGATGATTTGACATAATTATATCAAAATGGTGAGAGCTCCAGATCTATACTCACGTATAACAGAGGAGATAACCATTTGAACATGTGCTGATGAGAGCTCCAGGTCAGTACTATCGTACAGCAGAGGAGATCATCACTCCAGGTCAGTACTCACGTACATCAGAGGAGATAAGCACAGACACAAGACATCTTGACACTAAATATACCAGCAGAGGATGATGACAAAACAAAGCAAATGAACAAGATTCATTCTCAATCCATTTTTGTCAGGACTCAGTTTTTGTGCAATCCAAAACGATTGAGTAAATCCAGACATTCTTAAGCATAAAGTTTAATTTAATCAAAAAGCTGATGTCTACTTCATTCGTCAGGCAGAGTCTATCAAGCATATCGTTAAAGAATCTGATCCATTTTCTTTTTTTTAATGTGAAACAGAATCCAGTAACAGTTACTATCATTTCTCATAGAAGTACTGGTCATGTAAATAAAAATTTTTAGAGAATATACAATCATTTCTCATCATGTTAAATTCCAATCTCAGAATAATGATATTACTCCCCCAAATTTTTATTTTCATATTTCTATTATTATCAATGAATTTTCATTTTAATTAAATTTTTTATATGTTGGTATAATTTTTTTTATTTTATTAATAAAGAAATAGAAAATGAAAATTTTTAAAAAGATATTACCCAAGCATAAAATCAATTCATAAAAACGAGGTTTATCAAATGTTTTTGTGAAAGATCAGCTTTTTGATTTTTTGTATCGATGGGTATAATATTTGAAACCTTCTCTTGAGCATCACGAATAGCATGAATTCGTGTTTCAATATGCTTTGTGCGGGAATGATGAATGGGGTTTTTAGCAATTCCAATGGCAGCCTCATTGTCACAGAATAAAGGTGTATGAAGGAAATTAATGCCATAATCAATCATTTGATGTTGGATCCAGAGAACTTGAGAGCAGCTGGAGGCACAATATATTTAGCTTCCCTGTAGAAAGAGAAACAGTAGTTTGTTTCTTGCTCTGCCAGGATACCAGACAATTTCCCAATATTGACAACCTCCAGACACAGATTTTCTGTTTAACCTGCAACCATTGGAATCACTATCAGAGTAAGCATGTAAATCAAAATTTCCACCATACGGATACCACAACCCGAGACAGACGATCCTTTGAGATAACGAAAAATTCGTTTGACAGCTTTCTCATGAGATTCCTTTGGAGCCGACTGATATCTAGAACAGTAACCAACAACGAAAGTGATATCAGGACGACTTGCAGTAAGATACATAAGAGAGCAATCATAGACCGAAAAGATGAGGATCAACTGGTTTTCCATTTTCATCCGGAGTTAGACATGTCTGAGCAGTAAAAGGAGTCATCTCAGTAGACGCATCATCCATCTTAAATTTCTTCAGAATATCTTTAATGTACTTTTCTTGATGAATAAGAATTCCTTCTGTCTGTTGTTCAACTTGCAATCCAAGAAAGAAACACATTTCACCCATCATACTCATTTCAAACCTTTGGCTCATCACTTCTTCTTCGAACTCTCTACACAATTGAGAGTTTGTAGATCCAAAAATAATATCATCGACATACACTTGAACAAAGATCATTTCACCATTCACCTCTCTTTTAAATAAGGTCATATCAATGGTACCACGAGAGTAACCATTGCTTAGAAAATATTGCGTAAGAGTCTCATACTAGATTCTGGGTGCTTGATGAAGACCATACAAAGATTTAGCAAGTTTATACACTTTATCAGGAAAATCAGGATCTTCAAAGCCTGGTGGTTGAAACACATATATCTCCTCATCAATGTCTCCGTAGAGAAAAGCATATTTCACATCCATCTGGTAAACTTTGAATTGTTTATGAGCAGCATGAGCAAGAAATATTCTGATTGCTTCAAGACGAGCAACTGGAGCAAAGACTTCTGTATAATCAATTCCTTCTTCTTGAGCAAAGCCTGCACTACAAGTCTAGATTTGTTGCGCACCACCACACCCCGATCATTGGTTTGTTCTTAAATACCCATTTTGTACCAATTGGATATTTGTTGGGAGGTAAATCAACTATGGTCAAAATCTGAAGCTTTCTAACTGTTGAAGTTCCAATTGCATAGATTCTACCCAACAAGGATCTTGTAGAGCAGCATGAACATTTTTTGGAACAATTTGAGAAATAAAGCATGAGAAAAGACAAACATTAATCAGACCAGATTGACTTCGCGTGCGAACACCATCAGAAACAGATCCAATCACATTATCGAGCGGATGATCTTTCAAAGTTTTGTAATCACTTGAAGAAGGAAAGATAGTTGAAGAAGTATCAGCCATGTCCGGAGAAAGATTAGAGGAAGGTTATCAATGACAGGTGTGGAATCAGGTAAGTTAGGAGATGTAGGAGATAAAGAATCAGATAATGGAGCTTGATCAGGCATTGGAGACGATGAGCTGACATCAGTTGAAACAGCATCAGTTACTAGCGGCATGGATGGAACAGACGATGGAGATGATGGAATAATATTCGTTTGAGTACTTGGAATTGATGTATCATCATCGAAAACTGGTAAATTAAATGAATTGAACACAGTATTGGAGTCAAAGAACCATGCAGGTTCAGATTTCACTTCAGAAGGATTGGATTCTTGCCAATCAACATAGAATGACTCTTGAACAATACGTGTTCTCTTGTTATAAACTCGGTACGCCTTTTGTGAAGAAGAGTATCCAACAAAATAACACTCATCAGAAACAACACCAAATTTTGTCTTTTGAGATTAAGTATTCAGAAGAGTACAAGAACATCCAAATGGTCGAAAGAAATCAATTAGTGGCTTCCTCTTGTGAAAAAGTTCATAAGGAGTCTTCACTTTATCTTTCCAATTAGCACCCTGTAGAACATAAGATGCACAATTAACAGCTTCAGCCCAGAAAATAATGGGTAATGAGGATTCTATCAACATTATACGAGCAGCTTCCACAAGAGTGCGATTCTTTCTTTCTGCAATACCGTTCTGCTAGGGTGTTCTTGCAGCACTAAATTGTCTCACAATCCCTTTTTGAGCACAAAATGAATCAAGAATCTGATTTTTAAAATCAGTGCTGTTGTCACTTCTTAATCCCATAACTCTTCTCTTACTGACTGATTCAATAGAAATGATTAATTTCTGCAATTCCTCTGCAACTTCACTTTTGTGTGCAAGAAACCTCACCCATGAATAACGTGAGAAATCATCTGTAACAACAAGACAAAAAGATTTTTTAGCAATTGATTTAACACTAATTGGCCCAAATAAATCAGTATGTAATAACTCAAGAGGACTTGATATGCTATTTAAAAGTTTGGGCTTATGAGGTTTCTTATGTTGTTTCCCTTTGGCACATGCCATGCATTTTTCAGTAACAAAAAAATCTTTTCAAGGAAGTCCTCTAACAAGATTTTTCTTGACTAATTTATTAATTATCTTAAAATTGACATGGCCTAAGCGATGATGCCACAAGAGTGACTCAGAGGTTGATGATTTTGAGAGAAGACAAGTTGCAGTAGCCTTTGACTCGTTTGAATTCATATCAAGAAGATATGTATCATGTTTCCTTGGAGCACGCATGAGAATTAAATCCTCCGGAATAGCTATCGTTGATTTTAAAAATAACATTCGTCAGATTTAAATAGAACAGGAATGTCTTTATCACAAATTTGAGAGACACTCAGAAGATTAAAAGCCAATTCAGGAACATGGTTGACTTTTTCTAGAGTAAGAGAACCATTAGTAACTTCTCCTTGTCCAATCATTTTTCCACCCTTCTTATTTCCAGCAAATGCCACATATCCTCCATCTATAATACGATAATTGGTCAACAAATCCTTTAATCCCGTCATATGCTTGTAACATCCGCTATCAACATGCCACAGACTGTGTACGATCTTTGAAGAGGATCCCTGAAATTTATTAACAAATCATTTAGCCAGGAGCAATAGGGACCCAAGATTGAACAACTTTTGTTTTTAAAGAAGCAGATTTTTTACAAAAGAAATTATTAACCATTTTGTCAATTTATTCCCAAAACAATTCCTATTAGAGGATCTTTGAATCAAAGGGCAATTTTTGATAAGATGATCCTCTTCACCACACCTGAAACAATGATGTTTGAATCTAGGTCGATGATGTGATGAGGTAAAAATAGGATCAATAATAATCTCCTCATTACATTCAGACAAACTAGAATCAACATCACTGAATGTCTCATACATCTCATGATGTTTTTGTTTATTTGAATCAGAGTTCTTCTTGTCAAAATCAAAACATGATTCTTCTGACAAATCAGTAAAACTCGTACCATTGGTACCAGTGTCAGATAAAGACGAACTACATTTTTCTGATGATGTCATATTTAATGGTATGAAAGATGGAATAGGTTGAGAAAAGAACTTTTCGAAAGAATTAATTTTAAGTTGCTCAGTTGTTTTAGGAGAAACATCAGATTCATTGCATTCATTACCAGAACAAAAATCATCAATATCATGATTTGAAGTGCAAGATGAAATAGAACTATCAAGAGAACATGAGACATTCAAGTCTATTACATTTGAACTAGAAACAAACACTGAATTTAAACTAGACTTATTATCTAAAACAGACTGCTGATTGTCAGGTGTACTAGAACTAGTGCATCCAAGCCCACTAGTTGGTCCATAGTCGTAGTCGTCACGAATGTACTTAGAGTTATTCCCGACTAAACCTGCAGACATACTTTCAGTATCTGATTTGATTAAATCATTAGAAGGATGAGGAACAGACATAGGAGAATAACAGTATGTACTAGGAGGAGGATAAACCTGTACATTTTCATAACCCAAACCTGTTTTAATTCTTGCTCCCCGTTGAGATTTACAAAGATCATCATGTTTCATTCCATAAATAGCCCATTTATCTAACTTTGACTGAAGTTTGCTTGCTTCAAATTCAGCAAGAGCAACCCGTTCAGTCAAAGTATTAACCTCTACATTTCTTTCCAAAACAATTGTTTTTAAATGATCAGTTTCTTTTAAAGCCTCATTTAATTTAACAAAATATTTTGATTCATTCATTTTAAGTTCATCATTAATTCGTTTTAAATCCTTTTCATTATCAATTAACAAACGATTAGCCTTATAAATCCCAACAAGTCTAATTTTGCAAGCACATGAGCACATATCCTGTATTACCTCATAAGGGAGTCCCATTACCATCCTTTCGGCAGCTAAAGCTTTATCGCACATGCATGCTGGAGTACTTGATTTCCTTTCCTCAACAGTAGCGGCCGCATCATCCTTCTCTTTTCCTTTCGCAGCTTTTGAATTCCTTTCTTCATCTGAACCTGTAATTTCCTCTTTATCCTCTCCATCTGCCTTCTCTTCTTTCTCCTTTACTGAAGATTCATTTTCTCCTTTGAATTCCTTGAACAGCACAAATCCATCTTTATCTACTTCCATCTCATCACTTTCCACAACCTCAGCAACTAACGTGTGATTTATTTCAGATCTTGTTTCTTCCACCTCCACACTCCAGTCAAAGTTTGAGATCAAAGCTGACTCCTTTTTTGAATTTCCTTCTTCCTTTTCTTTCTCTGCTGTCAATCTTGGTACTCCAGTGTGACTAGGATCTGTGACAATTGGTAATGGACATTCACGTTTAAAATGTCCTAATTGTTTACAGTTAAAGCACCTCAATTTTGACTTATCAAATCCTAGTTTTGAGGTAGATGATTGACCACCAAAGTTCTTTCTTCCTGTTCTTTCCATGAATCTCCTCGCTCTTAAGTTAACATCGCCATTTGCCATTGAATGTCAGTTTCTTCTAAATCATCAAGATCAACCTGATACATATCCTCCATAGTCATTCCTTTACCTTTCAATTCACCAGCAACAAGAGCTTCATAGCTCTGAACAAACATTCCAAAAAGAGCCATTGTTTCAGATGAAATTGAAGTTTCAGCATTCACCTTAGAATTTCCCAATTCTTTTCCAACATGATTACTACCACTCGAGAAATTACTTGTATTGCTCCCTCCTTGAATTGGATTTTGAATGTGAGAGTTTGCATTGGATGACAACAAAGCAGCATTTTGAGAAAAACCAGATGTGGGCATCATAGTCTGGTTAAATTCTCTTCTTTTCATATCCAACTCAAAAGATTTCAACTTGTTAATGATATCCATCAGCTTATAATCTGTAAAACCTCTTTCTTGTTTGAGCATCCTCACTTGAAGACTCCACTATGGTGGAAGAGAATCGAGAAGCCTGTTAACTTGTTCACTGTTGGAGAGTCTTTCATCATACTTCTTCAGAGTGCTTGAGACGGTTAAGAAACGATTTGTCAGATCTGTCAAACTTCATTCTTGTATCCTACAAACGAATTGAACTCCTTTTCAGCTTGAATACTCTTGTCTTTCACCAGATTTGCATTCCCATCATAGAATTCACAGAGAGCATCATAAAGAGATTTAGCATTTTTATGCTCTGCAAAACGATTGTAGATATCTGGAGCCAAGCAGAGAGTTAGAGCACCAAAAGCTTTTTGATCACGATCAATCAGTTTCAGATCTCTTTCAGTATACGAAGATGGGTCTTTGTTCTGAGAACGACATCACCAACCGTAACCGTAGGTATATGAGGACCTGAAATAATTGATTTCCATTGATTATGATCTGTGTAGAAAAGAAAGGTTTGAGACATCTCTTCGAATCTTCAAAATTAACTCCATTAATGAGTCTTGGAGGTCTATTAGGAGCAACACTTTCAAGATCCGCAAGTGTAAGAGTAGTTAATTTCGACATGATAGTTTCGGCAGAAAAATTGTTAATTTCGCTGACAAATTCCCTAACAAATTCGCTGAAAGAGGTGACTTGGCTAACAGTTTCGCTGAAACAATACTATCGCAGATACTTTCGCAAAAACAGACACTTTGGCTAGCAATTTCGGCAGCACTTTCACTTGAATCAGAGACAACAATTGCTTAGTTTCGCTGCTAAATTCGCAGGAAACAAGCTTGAACTTTCGTTCAAAAATAGATTCGGCAGCAATTTCGCTTGATGATTGGTCAAAAACACTAATGAACTTTCGTTCAAGGGAATACTTTCGCTGAAACTCTAGAAAACAACTTCTGATCCAAAAGAACTCATAATTTCGCTGAATGAAGATGACAGTTTCGCTGTAAGAACAGTAATTTCGTTGGTCGATCTCAAAACCCTTTTTCACCTCAAAATCATCTGAAATCATCCAAATCTCAATGAATTTGAGATCTGATGATTGTAGAATCTTCTCAATCAAAAACAAGCATAATTCAATCATTTCCATGCCAAAAACAGCTGATAATCCAATGAAAATTGATTGAAACTAGATATTGACCAAAACCACAAAAACTCAACAAATCAAGAGCACTAAGGCTCTGATACCATATTGTTGGTCCATGTGATCGATGAACAGTACAATTGATAGGATAATTTGATCAATATCGAACACACAATCCAAATAACAACAATTGAGAAGTGAATATGATGAATCAAGACATAATTGGTACTCAAATGAACAAACTCACTCAATAACAACAAGCACAATTGTATTTCAATGAAGTAACTGCTTAGAAATGGTAGCTTGCAACAGAATTCCACGATTAGGGTTTTGCAAGCTTACCATACAAAGTGAAATGACAATAGTATATATAGCAGTCATAGATTCGCTGACAGTTTCGCTACCAGCGAAACTGTCATGCCGAAACTATAGTTTCGCCTGGCAGAACACAAGTTCGCCTGGTAAACCAAAACAACAAACTGTGAGCGAATGTATAGATTCGCTCATAGTTTCGCTGGACTGCCAAAACTGCTAATTACAAACAAAATACAAAATGAAACTAACAAAAGTCCTATTACAATGTAAAGTAAACATCTATACTAAAGTGACTCCAACCTAACATGATCTTCATTCGTTTAAACCAAATTCATAACCTCTTGACCGAGATTCTTGATGATTTAGAGTTGTTCTCAAGAACTTGGAGTTTAATCTGCTAGTAGAAGTGACTAGCATGAAGACCTGTTTCAAGGTGAGTTTCTAGAACCCCTCTTTTACTGATTTTCAACTGAATTGGGCTATTATGCATACTAAGTGAACATTTTGAAAGAAACTGTGGGTTTACAGCTTGATGTTCGAAATGATATATGTATGTATGTATGTATGTATGTTATAGTATTGATTATGGGTTAGTGATGATGTTTAGAATGCTTAGATGGACTTAGTATGTTAGATCTGTGTTTGGGTATGATTAGAATGATAATCAGGTGATGTTGATAACATAGAAAATATTTCAGAATGTTTTGATGAACATGAACAGTGGTCCATGCGCCCAGAGGTAGCTCATCCGTCTAAACAGTAGCCCATGCGCCTAGCATGAGAGTCCAGAGGCCTAAGTGTTGGCCATGCGCCCAAGGGTGGGTCATGCGCCTAAATAGTGGCCCATGCGCCCAACATGTTAGCCCATGCGTCTAAGTGTTGGCCATGCACCCAGAGGGGGTCCATGCGCCTAAAGAGTGGCCCATAGGCCCAAGTGATTGAAACAGCTAAGTGTTGGTGATGCGCCTGAACAGGTTCCATGCGCCTAAACAGGGCAGAAGCGCCCAAATAGTGCTCATGCGCCCAGACTGTTTTACATTTAGAAATTTTATGCCCATGCGCCTGGAAGGTCCGATGCACCTAGATTTGGACTTTAGTTTTCTAATTGGTTTTTAAGGGGTATTATCGGGAGATAGGCCTGGTTATGATGTGAAGGCTTATGTTTGATGTGTGTTATACATGTATGATGTTGCCTGTATGGTGGTGGTGTATGTTTATGTATGTTCCTTATAATGTATGTATATCTTCCCTTGGCTTTGCATTGAACGTTAATAAATGTAATGAAAGTATTATATAACGTAAAGTGGAAGATAATGAAAAGAGGAAGTAATGACTGAATGCATGCATGAGTAAATGAATAAAAGAGAAAGTATAGAAAGGCTTGCAAGCACATGTATGAGGTGCGACTCTGTGTCGCAACAGACTCGAAAGAGGTCCTTGTCGCGTATCCCAGTACTATGTCAGTCTTCGGACATGAGTCGGGGGTTTGTGAGCAGGCCCTGGCACAGTATCAGTCTTCGGACATGAGTCGGGGGTATTGCATGAGACAAGATACAAATCGCGTACTCTATGTTGGACCAAAAGAACCAATGAGCCAAGATCAGAAAACCTCTAAGTCCCACACGGTATCACAACAACTGCTGAAAGCCTCATCAGTAGTTTGACAAGTGCTGAAGACTTCAACAGCTGAAGATCAAGTGCTGAAGACCTTAACTGCTGAAGAACCAAAGTGCTGAAGTACAACAGCTGAAGAACACAAGTGCTGAAGCTGAAAGACCAAAGTACTGAAGAACAACAGCTGAAGAGTTCACAAGTGCTGAAGATCAACAACTGATGTACAAAGTCTGAAGACAAAGACTGAAGACATCAGCTGATGATATCTACTGAAGTCATCAGCTGATGAAACGCCTGAAGGTCAAAGTCTGAAGATCAAGTACTGAAGCCTCAGTAGTTTGTCACAACTGCTGAAGAGTACTTCTTCAGTAGTTGTGATATCAGTAGTTTTATGTTTTATGTTTCAGTAGTTTTGTAAAACGACTGAAGAGCTTGTTCTTCAGTCGTTGTAGTTTCAGTAGTTTTATATTTTGTACTTAACTTGCTGATATGTTCTCAGTAGTTGTGAACATTTCAGTAGTTTGTTAAGAATTAGTTATTTCTGTATTGGATCTGCCAGTTGTCACTTTCCGTGATAACAGCAGTGACTGTTGCACTCTATATAAGGAGTGACAACCATTGTAATCATGAGCGATATGAGCAATTGAATGGAATGATTGATTGATTTGATTAGAAATATTCTACATCTATAAACATTCCTAGAAATCAGAAATTCATATTCTCTCCCTATAACCGTATGCGATCTTAACGCTTACATATATTGTTTGCTTGCTACAATTTGTCTAATTCGTTTGTGTATTCCGCTGCTTTATATTCTGATACATCAAACTTGTGATCACTGATCCTGTCAAATGGTATCAGAGCTGGTTAATCATTGATCGATCTAATAATTGATCATTGAAACTGCTATTCAAGATCCAAGTTTGATTGAATTAGCTTTTGTTTTTGCAAGAAACGGTTATAGAGATTGAATTTTTCTGTATTTCTGCTCATTCATCCTGAGATCTTTTCTTGGTTCTCATTGAGTTTGTTGTGGTTTGTCTAAAACTTCTTTTTAAACTTGAACTCAACTATTTTTGAACTGAAAATGACCACTCCCTCCAATGATCCTCACAATACTGGTTCCTCAACCAAGCCTCCTATGCTGGTTAGGAATGAGTATAACATATGGCAAAGACGTATGCTCCATCACCTGTCTGTTAACAGCGCAGGGTGTTGGACATCTGTGGTACATGGTCCACACAAGCCTATGGTGAATAACCCGGAAACCAATCAAATGGTTCCGAAGAGGAGGGAGCAATACTCAGATGAGGATAAAAAGTTGCTTGAGATTGATGCAAAAGCCCATGGAATTCTGGCCATGGCTTTGCCCAATGAAATCTATTCTGGGCTAATGCATCATGAAACTGCCCATGACCTCTGGATTGCTTTGAAAGAACAATTTGGAGGAACAGATGAGGTCTTGGCAAATAATAGAGAAATTCTTGCCCAACAATATGAGACATTCTCTCATAGAAAGGGTGAGACACTGACTCAACAATATGAGCGGTTTTCTTGTTTGATCTCTGAACTAAAAATGGTCAAACTTGAATACACCAATATTCAGATGAATAACAGATTTCTCAGATCACTGCCTGAGAGATGGGACACATATACTATTGTCCTACGCTCCAGTGCAAGTTTGGACAAACTATCTCTCACCCAACTCCATGGGAAATTGCTCACTTTTGAGAGAGAGATAGAACAGAAGAGAAAGCTGTCTTCATCTGGAAAGCTCACTGAAGACTTTATTCAAGGCAACACTGCCTTGGTGGGTCATGAGTCAGAATATGCTGCATCTGAATGCCAGTATGATGAGCATATTAATTTCTCTTCGAGCACTTCTAATTCTGCATTTGTAAGTGTTGATGGTCAGTTTACTGGAGGTAATAATGACAATTTATGTTTCATTATGGATGATCTCAAGGGGATTGCTGATGATGACTTAGAAGAGATGGATATTTTGAGCCAAATGGCCTTGATAAATATCAGATCTCAGAAGTTCTACAAAAGAACTGGAAGAAAATTCCCAGGACTCTCTGGCAAAACCAAAGTTGGTTTTGACAAGAGCAAGTTGAGGTGTCACAAATGCCAACGGCTTGGACACTTTGCAAGAGAGTGTAGATCAACTGGATCAAACTCTACTGCACCCTTTGTGACTTTTCCTGGCAACAGTCAACAAAACAGAGGGCAACATCCTGTCACATCTAGTCATCATCCTCAACAACAATCTCCGGCATATTTTGTTCCTCAGGGTCAAATGCCTTATCAGTACCCTTGTTATTACATGCCACAGTCAAGTCAAGTTCAAGTTCCTATGACACCACAACCTCATGCATTACCAGAACCTCAGCCTTCCCTATCTCATCAACAACCTTCATCTCAACAACACAGCTTCTTCACCCCAGGAGTTGTTGACTGGAGCAGTTTACCAGATGACTTGTCTGGTCATGATCAACTGTTCTCAGGTGCTGGTCAACATGGTGGTGACAGTCCCTTTGGGAATCTAGCTCTTATGGCTTTGGAGTCTGCTGATACTTCATCTTCCAATGCCTCTACACCACAGGTATCACAGGTATCCTCTGAGGCAAAAGCCAAATTATGTTCTGAACAATGCATAGCAGCATTTGCTTCCATTAGAGAAGCAAATGTAGCTTTAATTAATAAGAACATTGAGCTAGAACAAGAATTTCCAAAAACAAAGCTGAGTTTGAGTTTGTGCTCAAAGATAAAAATGATGAGGTTTATAAACTGAATTGCAAAATAATTGATGATAAGGCTAGAGAAGATGTACTTTTAGAGAAGTACAAAGATCTCAAAGAAACCCTTGCAGTTACCCAGGTCGAGTGTGATAGATGGGTACAATCATGCAAAGGTTTTGAAATGCTTCTTAGTAAGCAATCTGCTTCAAATGTGAAGTTTGGAATTGGTTACAATCACACTGCTCCACCTACAGATTTTACCCCAAGAGCAGAGGTAGAATCTGATGGTGAGAGTGATAACCAATCCATCAAGTCATGTGATCTACCTTCTGATACAGCACAATCAGAAGTAGCAGTCAGTATCAAGTCCTCTTTGAACCTATCAGCTGATGTTGATGGTCCAAATGCTGACATTCACATGATCAATAAGTTGATCAACTCAGGAGTCAATCCTGAAGGTCCTGAAAGGACTGGAGAGCAGGATTCAACTCCTGAAGTTCAAACTTCAACTGCTGTCAGTACTGAAGAGAAGAAAACTGGCAGTAGAAAGAGTTTGAAGACTACTAAAGATGCTGTCAAGAAAGCAACCAATGCTTCCAAAGCATTGAAGAACAAGTCTTCTGTTGCTTCACCATCTTTAGTTGATGATCAACCTAAGATGAAGAAGAAACCATGTGAAGTATGTGGTTTGTTCAATCATCTTACAGATGATTGTTGGTACAAAAGAGGTTCCAAACTCAAACAAAAGGAAGAAATTAATGAGAAAATGGTAAAAATGAAAACTGAGTTTGAGACCACATTTGTATCAGCAACATCAAATCCTGTAACCCTTAAGTCCTTAAAGCAATCCAAAAAGGAAGGAGTTAAACAGGTGACAGCTGAGGGTGCTCAAAAGAAGAAGGTGCAACATAGGACCTTATCTAACTCCACTAGCAATGTGTCTGATGAGCTGAAAGCTTTATCACAAAATCAGACACAGCTGGTGATGATGGTACAACATCTGTTGGGTAGAGTTAACCAACTAGATTCTCCTATGTTGAAACCACAGAAAAGGAGGTCTAAGCCAAAGGACTCCTCTTCTGCACCATCTTCTTCCTCTCAGGCTGTTGTTACAAATAAACATGCTAGTTTACCATCTATTGATGAGACCAGGCCCAAAACCAAAAAGGTTTGGGTCTCTAAAACTAACTGATTGTTTATTTTTGCAGGGTTCTTCAACATGCCAAAATAGCATCTGGTATGTAGACAGTGGGGGATCCATGCACATGACTGGGAACATCTCTCTTCTTCATGACTACTCTCAAGGAAAGAAGGGATTTGTCTCTTTTGGCAATGATGCTAGGGGTTACATCATCGGTAAGGGCTTTGTCTCCAATGGAGAAATCAAATTTGATGATGTTAATCATGTGGAAAATCTCAAGTACAACCTCTTGAGTGTCAGTCAAATGTGTGATAAAGGCCATGTTGCCCTTTTCACAAGTCAAAACTGTAGGATTCTGTCATCCAAAGTTTTGCCCGTGATTGACAAGGTGTTGGATGATCACACTCTCCTGAAAGCCAACAGGACAGGAAGAGTGTATGCCTTAGATCTCTCTAAGAAGATAGATCTCAAAGGTAATCCTTGCCTATTTTCCAAAGCCTCTTTTCAAGAATCTAAACTATGGCACAGGAGGCTTGGTCATGTTAATCTCAAAAACATGAATCAGCTTAGCCACAATAGTTTAGTCAGAGGCTTACCAATAAAGGAGTTCCACTGTGATGAAACTTGCACTGCTTGTTTAAAAGGAAAACAGCACAAGGTCTCATTTCCTCCTATTGAAGTGTCCAAGTCCACTGCCTGCTTGCAATTACTGCATATGGATCTATTTGGTCCTGTGAGAGTAATGAGCATGGCAAAGAAGAAATACTGTCTGGTAATTGTGGATGATTACTCCAGATTTGTATGGACTTTCTTTCTACATTCAAAGGATGAGGCTGCTCAGAAGATTATCCACTTTGTGCTGTACATTGAGAAGCAGTATTCCCTTCCAGTCAAGTGTATTAGGAGTGATAATGGAACTGAGTTCAGAAATCATACACTTGATGACTTCTATCTCTCAAAGGGAATCAAAAGGCAGTTCAGCATTCCAAGGACTCCGGAACAAAATGGAGTAGTGGAGAGAAAGAACAGGACCCTCATTGAAGCTGCAAGGTCCATGCTGGCTGACTCAGGTTTGCCATTGACCTTTTGGGCCGAAGCTGTCAACACAGCTTGTTATGTGCAAAATAGAGTTTTAGTAAATCAGAGGTTGATGAAGACTCCATATGAAGTTCTCCATCATTTGGCTCCACTGATTTCATTTTTCAAAGCATTTGGGTGTCCCTGTTTTATTCTCAACACAAAGGATCAACTCCACAAATTTGATCCTAAGGTGGATGCAGGATACTTTGTTGGTTATTCATCTACTTGCAAAGCATACAGAGTCTTCAACTGCAGAACAAAGATGGTTGAAGAAACTCTACATGTTAAGTTTAATGAATCTCCAAAGGACAAGATTCCACAAAGTCCTGTGGAGTTATTTGATCTGGACATACTGCAATATGTTCCTTATCAAACTCCTGCTGTTGCTCCTGTCAACAGTTCACCACCTGGTGGTACTGCTGATGATGATGATGATTGCAGTACTCACCTCTTCAGGTTTAGTGATCAGCTGCCTGATTCAACTAGACCTGATGTTCCTGTAGCGCCAGTAGCACCATCCACAACAAATGCTGATGAGATTTCTTCGAATTCAACTTCCTTTGAATTACCATCCACTGATTGGTTTCAAGGAAATGATTCACCATCACCATCTGTTGCTGCTGAACCGGCTACAAACACTTGCACAGATCTCATTGTGTATCAAGATCTGAAGAATCACCCCATGTCTCAAATCATTGGTGATATCACTGCTGGAGTATCAACAAGAAGTCAATTGTCAAATTTCTGCTTCTATGCTCTCTTCATCAGTCAGCAAGAGCCAAAGAATTATCACATTGCTTTAAAGGACAATGGATGGGTTGATGCCATGCAGCTTGAGCTTCTTCAGTTCAAGAAACAGCAAGTGTGGGAACTGGTTCCTCTACCTCCAGGTAAGTGTGCAATAGGCACTAAATGGGTGTTTAGGAACAAAACTGATGAAAATGGGCTTATTGTTAAGAACAAGGCCAGACTGGTTGTTCAGGGGTTTGCACAAGAAGAAGGTATTGATTATGATGAAACCTTTGCCCCTGTAGCCAGACTGGAAGCAATTCGATTGTTTTTAGCTTATGCTGCTTATCAAAAACTTAAAGTCTTTCAAATGGATGTCAAAAGTGCATTTTTGTATGGAAAAGTTAAAGAAGAGGTTTATGTATGTCAACCTCCAGGCTTTGAGGACAACAAACATCCTAATTGGGTGTATAAGCTTGATAAAGCTCTTTATGGGTTAAAACAAGCTCCCAGAGCCTGGTATGAGACATTATCAAACTTTCTTCTGGAAAACAATTTCACTAGAGGCTCCATAGACAAGACTTTATTTATTAAGAAAGCTGGGCAGCATAATCTACTTGTTCAAATTTATGTAGATGATATCATTTTTGCATCCTCTGATCCAAAGTTGTGTGATGCCTTTACAAAGTTGATGCAACAGAAGTTTGAAATGAGTGCCATGGGAGAATTACAGTTCTTTCTGGGGTTGCAAATCAAACAAAAGGCTGATGGAATTTTTATTCATCAATCCAAATATACAAAAGATCTTTTGCAAAAGTTTGATTTACAAAACTGTAAGCCCTGTTCTACTCCCATGAGCAGCACCACACAACTGGACTCAGATCAGAAAGGTAAAGTGGTTGATGAAACACTTTACAGATGTATGATTGGGTCCTTGATGTATTTAACAGCTTCTAGACCAGATATTATGTTTGCTACATGTGTTTGTGCTAGATTTCAGGCTGCACCTAAAGAGTCTCATCTGATTGCAGTCAAGAGGATCTTTAGATATCTGCAAGGCACTCCATCTCTAGGTTTATGGTATTCTACCAACATTCTGGTAAATTAGTTGCTTTTTCTGACAGTGACTATGCAGGGTGTAAGTTGACCAGGAAATCAACTTCTGGTGGATGCCAATTCCTAGGCAACTGCTTAATTTCTTGGCAGAGCAAGAAACAGACCTCAGTTGCTACATCCACTGCGGAAGCAGAGTACATTGCTGCTGCAAGCTGTACATCTCAGGTACTCTGGCTTCAAAACCAACTTTTGGATTATGGCATTACAGAGACTAAGACTCCATTGTTAATGGATAGTGCTTCAGCTCTTTGCATTGTCAAAAATCCAGTCCAGCACTCTAGGACCAAACATATAGAGATCAGACATCATTTTATAAGAGATTGTTTTGAAAAAGGTCTGATTGATCCTAAGTTTGTGCCCAGTGCTGATGAGCTTGCAGACATTTTTACTAAGCCTTTGGATAGTTCAACTTTCCAAAACCTGGTGTTAAGGCTTGGTATGCTGCAGCTAGAATAGGTGACAACTACTGATGATCTCAGTAATTCATATTGATGATCATGAGTGCCTGTCACATATAAGTACTGATGAGCTCTTTTAACCTCAGTACTTTTTATAACTACTGAAGGCTAAAAGTTCTCACAAGTACTGAAGTACTTCATCTGTTCTAAACTACTGAAGTAGTTACAACTACTGATGCAGTCATAACTACTGAAATCAGTAAAAACAGATAAGTACTGATGTCCTATGAAACACTGAAATCAGCCATAAAGACTGATGAATGTGTTGAGGACAGTTTGAAACAGCTGAAAAGCTAAGAATTGACGAAAACAGCTGAAGAGAACTTTCTCCTCAGTCGTTTGTACCACTGCTGTTTCATTTTAAACAACTGAAGCAAAACCACGTCTTCAGCAGTTTTATAACTACTGATGACCAATACCAAGTCTTCAGTTGTTTACAACAGCTGATGACAAAACCACTGTCTTCAGTAGTTTCATAACTACTGATGACAAACACCATGTCCTCAGTTGTTTCAATCACCTGAAGTCAAAACCACGGTCTTCAGTAGTTTTCTAAACTACTGATGCCTAACACCGCGACTTCAGCTGTTTCAACGTCTGAAAGGATAATACCATGTCAACGGTCGTTTAAAACTACTGATGACTAACACCACATCCTTCAGTCGTTCCTCACCCGTACCCTATAAATACCCTTAACCTGAGCTCTCCATGCTTCATCTTCTTCAAACCTAACGTTCCTCTCCAACAAATTTCCATGGCGTCTATGCAAATTAAACCGCGACACAACTGTGTTGCCTACCTCACAAAATCGCCGATCTGGACTAAGTTCGATATTGCTATCGATCTTATGGTTCAGTCTCAATACAACAAGGCATTCCTTCTGAACCCCGTTTTACATACCGAATCCTTGAACCAATTTTGGATGAACGTTAATGTTACTACTGAGGAGAGCAACACACAATCCCTCCGGTCAGTCGTCAACAACAAAGAAGTAGTGATTACTCCTGCAACCATCCGTAAAATTCTTCAACTGAGTGATGCTACCTTTCCTGCTGGATATCCGAAGGGCACCCTAGATCTATCATTTGCTCAGCATGGATATCAAGGTGATCTCAGTGCCACCACCATCATGAAGAAACATTTTAATGACGCTGAGCGCCTGATCTTTCACATGGTCAATGTATGTTTGGCCCCTAAGACATCGTCTTGGGATCAAATGTCCACCAAATGGCAGCAGGTATTGTATTCTATCCTTGAGCAACAACCACTGAACTTTTCAGAATTAATATTTTCAGAGCTCAAAGATATGGCTCAAAAACTAACTGCCAACCGTTGGATACTCTATCCACGGTTCATAATGGCCATTATAATAGACCAGCTTAATGCTGAGGGACTTGTTGGCTTGGGAGTCCCTGCTACGGCTGTTTTGCCAGAAGTATACTCCCGGCACAACTCTGACCGGACACTCAAACTGGCTGCCAAGCTGCGAAAACCCACGCAGCTGGAACCCACAGCCACCACCTCCAAATCCAATGTCCCCACCAAACCCACCAAAAAGAAACCCAAAATGGCTACTCAGGGAATTGAGTCCCCTGAGGATGCTCCTGCACCAAAACGCAGGATATATCCACTAGTCCAAACCCCCTAGTGGATACAATGACTCCTCCAGCCACAGCCGCTCAGGCTTCCTCTCAACAGGAGCCTGCAGCAACCCAAGGGGCACCTACTTATCTGGGATCTTCCTCACTTGAGGAGATTGCCATTGAAGAGCACCATCCACCCCAGGTGCACACTGCTTCTACCCCTGTACCCCAACAACCGCCCCTCACAGCCCAACTTTAATAATTGCACAAGTGCTGACTCAATTGCACTCCTCACCCCCTCCCCAGAAACCACTTCCAACTGGGAATACCTCTACAATTGAGGGGGAGGAACACAGTGCACTTGAGAACCCACAGCACAGGGGTTTCCCAATTCTATCTCCTGGTGTAGAGAAGGAGCTTAGAATATCTAGTGAGGCTGCCACCTCCTCTGACTCAGCACATGACCAGAGTGAGGCTGGTAACATTGCTAAGACCTCCCTAGAGGCAACAGCTGATGATGGACATTGTCCTGAGGCTGGAAGTCCCCAGTACCCAGCACAAGGGGCACATGCACCAACTGGTCTACACCCAGTGCATGTAAATCCTGCTCTAAGCAGGAGGTCAGGTGATTCAGTATCAACTGATGATGACCTGAGCTTCTTCTTCGATGTAGTTGCTCAAAACACCATTCTAGAGGATGAGGTTAGCAGACTCAAAGAGCTGCTGGCCAAGATGTCTCAGGATGCAAGTCCATCTGCCACCATCATACACCCACAGATGGCACCTTCCCTTGAAGGTTTCCCAAACACAGAGCCACCCCAAAATCAACCACCGCCTCTGCTTCAGGCCCTACTTCTCAGGAACAGAACCCTCCTGAGCAAATAGGTGCTATACTCCAAAATTCCCTCCCTCTCATCACCCCCATAATCACTGATATAGTGATCAAAGCCCTTGATGAGAGGCTTTCCTCAACATTACAGCCCCTGGTTGATGCTGCTGTCCACAAGACTCTTTCTGCGGTACCAACCCCTTCCTCCAATGCAACCAAAAAGGGGGAGGGTACTGCAGTGAAAGATAGAAAGAGGAAGAGATCTGAGGAAGAGGAGAAACAAGAAAAGCAACCTCTGCTCACGTACAAGAGAAAGAGAAGTGCTGATGATCATACTGCTGAAGAAAAATCCTTGGAGGAGCTGGTCAAAGAAGCTGACACCACACACAGCCGCTCCATGGATAAGATAATTGACCAACTATTCAGGCAGGGGTTTGACACAGCTACACTGGATAGTGAGATCAGAAGGTTAGAGGTACAAGAGATACAAACCCGATGGGCAGGGTACGATGCTCTTGAGAAAGAGAGGTTGGAAATAATGATCCGCTTTATTGCAAAATACTTGGGAAGATCATTAATGGAGATCCGCGCATGGTCCAGGGACAGCATTCTGGCTATAGCCACCAGAATCTGTCTGTCTGAGCAATTCAACAAAGGGATCATTGTGGAAGCCCTTGATGAGGCTGGGGCTGGCAAAAGGTTAGAGATGGCTAAACTTACAAAAGCAAAATTAACTACAAGGATGCTAGATCAACCTTCCCTTCCACCCACTCAAACAGATCCTATCCCTCAAATCTCCCAACCAACCTCTAAGCCAAAATCCAAACATCCTCTCTCTTCAAAACCAATCCCTTCACCAACCAACCATCATCCAGTGATGTACCCCGTAGAAGGAGAAGGGTGCTGAGGATGGAAGAAGAAGCAGAAGAAGAGGATGAAGATGATAGTCTGCCACTCTCTGCTGTTCTGAAGCTACCAAAGCCCCAGAGTCAATCCATGATCACACCCGACTCTCAAGGGAAATGGTCAGAGTCAAAATAGAAGAAGAAGAACAGCAGAAACAGCACGATGAGCAACTGTTGAAGATGGTTGACAAGGAATTTCCTCAGTCATCATCTATTCAAGCCATGAAAGGGCATGCTCAAAGGCTGTACACTCTCAGACACACCTTTCAGTATCAGAGGAGAGAGTGAGAGTATGGCCAGACCCCAGGGTGAGTTCTAGAATCCATAAAAGAACTATCCCACACAGATACAACGGCCAAGTACGAAAAACAATAGAATCTACCATCATGTTGGCCGTTGTAGTCTCACCTTGGGAAATCATTGATGAATTCAAGAAAGCTCACCAAGCAAAGAAGACACCTCAAGCCTTACTAGAAAACAAGATGATTAAGAAGGGGTTGTTATACAAAAAGCTTGAAGACATCCAAAAGAATGAGCTCCAGTTACTCCTTGAAGGCAACCATCCGGATGAATTTGTATACAGGGAGGTAACTACGGTGGAGCTGAAAAATGGCAGGACCATGAAGTACTTATCAGAGTACTATGGTCCAGAGTTCTTCTTCGAAGGAGGAGCTGAAGAACTCTCTCAAGAGGAACAAATTGTTCTCCTTGAGGCCTATGTCCGTGAGTCATACAGACTCATTATGGGGAAGTGAATCTCATGAATGGGATAACAACTCTGTGTCCAGTTCCCCAAAACAGAGTTCCCATTCATACTCTGCCAAACAAATATTTGAGGTTCTTCCCAGGCCGGAGCGTACATGGGTCATCTTCTCTACTGATCAAGAAGGAAAAAGACCAACATTTTTGCCATCAATAAGTGGGAGTTTAAATAAGTTAGAGGTTTTGGCTGCATTGGTTCAGGGGGAGTTTGTTGGACCAAAAGAACCAATGAGCCAAGATCAGAAAACCTCTAAGTCCCACACGGTATCACAACAACTGCTGAAAGCCTCATCAGTAGTTTGACAAGTGCTGAAGACTTCAACAGCTGAAGATCAAGTGCTGAAGACCTTAACAGCTGAAGAACCAAAGTGCTGAAGTACAACAGCTGAAGAACACAAGTGCTGAAGCTGAAAGACCAAAGTACTGAAGAACAACAGCTGAAGAGTTCACAAGTGCTGAAGATCACAACTGATGTACAAAGTCTGAAGACAAAGACTGAAGACATCAGCTGATGATCTACTGAAGTCATCAGCTGATGAAACGCCTGAAGGTCAAAGTCTGAAGATCAAGTACTGAAGCCTCAGTAGTTTGTCACAACTGCTGAAGAGTACTTCTTCAGTAGTTGTGATATCAGTAGTTTTATGTTTTATGTTTCAGTAGTTTTGTAAAACGACTGAAGAGCTTGTTCTTCAGTCGTTGTAGTTTCAGTAGTTTTATATTTTGTACTTAACTTGCTGATATGTTCTCAGTAGTTGTGAACATTTCAGTAGTTTGTTAAGAATTAGTTATTTCTGTATTGGATCTGCCAGTTGTCACTTTCCGTGATAACAGCAGTGACTGTTGCACTCTATATAAGGAGTGACAACCATTGTAATCATGAGCGATATGAGCAATTGAATGGAATGTTTGATTGATTTGATTAGAAATATTCTACATCTATAAACATTCCTAGAAATCAGAAATTCATATTCTCTCCCTATAACCGTATGCGATCTTAACGCTTACATATATTGTTTGCTTGCTACAATTTGTCTAATTCGTTTGTGTATTCCGCTGCTTTATATTCTTATACATCAAACTTGTGATCACTGATCCTGTCACTCTAGTACTGTGTCAGTCTTCGGACATGAGTCGGGGGTTTGTGAGCAGGCCCTGGCACAGTATCAGTCTTCGGACATGAGTCGGGAGTATTGCATATGACGAGAGTGACGGATGATGGGATCCTTTCGTGTATCCCGATACTGTGTCAGTCTTCGGACATGAGTCGGGGGTTTGTTTATCAGGCCCCGACATAGTATCAGTCTTAGAGATGAGTCGGGGATATTGCATGAGACGAGATAATGAGGTGAGCGACTTTGTGTTGCAACAGACTCGGATAGAGTTCAATCCCTGTGATTGACTTATATGGGATCTTTGTCGTGTATCCCGGTGCTGTGTCAGTCTTCGGACATGAGTTGGGGGTTTGTGAGCTGGCCCCGACACATCATCAGCTTTCGAGCATGAGTCGGGGATATTGCACGAGACAAGATTCGAGTAATAATGAGTAATGAACGAAAGATAATGATGGAAAGAACAAACGTATGAATGAACGCTAATGAACTATCGTAATAAAGTACTAAACAGGATCCTTGTCATTCGACCTCAGTAATCATGGCTGAGTGCCACGAAGAGGGAAAAGTCTGACCGGATCTAGTAAGAGAAGTGAACGATAATGTAATAAGTTGGATCAACAAAGTTAATGAACATAATGACAAAGATAATAATGATATTATGTGTATGTACGTATGATGCATGATCACGAACGAATGTAAAGTATAGTATGATTTTGAATGAAAGCAGAAAACGGTTTTATGAAAGTAAAGTATGTTTTATTATAAAACTAGAACTCACTCAGCGTCATTGACTTTTGTATGCATGATATTTGGCATGTATTTGTTGATGCTGAGGAGTTGCAGGCATGGATGCATAAGCTATTGGGAGCATTTTGAGGATGTCATCCGTAGTTTTGCATGTCTTGTATTTTGAGATGAAAACAAATGTTGTAAATGTCATGTTTTAGTTATTAATAAAAGTTTTAAATTCCGCTGCAAAATAACATATGTTTTATAATGTTTTTATGTGCAATGAATGACCAACTATGAGGTGCCCGGGTACGGGGCTTACATAGTAGTAATAGTAGTAGTACTACTACTACAATATACTAAAACATAAATACGCAAACACAACCACCTAACTGCATAGAAACATATATAAAGTAATGACATAAACATTCTAATACTAAATTCACTAACACTATTTCTTTTATAGGAAATATTTGGGTTTCGAAGCACTAACTTAATTACATAGATAATTGACATAGAAGTTTTAGTCACCAACTAGTTCTGAAACAATGACTAATCTCTATTAACTACATGATGATTCATTGATACGTGCTTACCTAAACTATCAACTAGTGGAAAGATAAACTAAAGATCTCGTTATACCAACCACCGTGATTGAGGAATTCTGTCCTCATCGTGAGATGGGCAAAGTTGAGAGGGAGTTCCTACAACTGGAGGCAGGAACGATGACACATCAACAATATACCGCTAAATTCAATGAGATGGCACGTCTGGTGCCAGATCGGGTGACACCTCTTTTGTGATAGATCAAGAGGTTTATTCAGGGCTTGCTGGCGGACATCTGTAGGCACATGATTGCTGCCCGACCGAGCATGTTTAGGTCAGCGGTTAATTTGGTGGGGAGATTCTATGATGAAAGATCTGTGATGGCGACTAAAAGTAGCAAGAAAGGAGAGGATGACCAAGAATGGAAGGGGAAGTGATTGGAACGTGGCGGAACCGCTCGAGGTGACAAAGGTGCACGAGTGGATGATCAGCGTGTGATCAAAACTGGTATGGGGTCGAAAAGGTGTGACAAGTGTGGACACAGGAACCCAGGGGAATGCAGACTGGGGGGAAATGTATTTTTTCATTGTGGGAGGACGGGACATGTGGCGAAGAACTGCGATATGGGGAGGTGTTATTCCTGTGGTGAGGAAGGACACTTGAGCAGAGACTGCAAGAAGTCGAGGGTAGGAAGCTCTGGTACAAGGAAGGAGAACAGAGGGTGAAGGCTAGAGCCTTTGCTATCACCGGGAGGAGGCTAGGTCAGACTCCGAGGTAACGTTAGGTATGTTCTTGCAAGTTTAGATTTATGCATCTATGCTTTAGTTGTGATGCTAGTAGTAGTTTTTTTGCCGCTATTTTCTGTGCTGTTGCACGATAGGGGTAGGAAGATCGATGAGCCCTTTGATGTAAGAATTGTTATTAGTAAGTCTACTAGGTTATCTAATGCCCTAGAGGATTGCGCGATAGAATTGAGAGAGAGCGCTTGTTCCTGCTAGGCTGTTCAAGACAGATATAGGTATGTAGACATGCATCTACGGGTGAGTTGATCAGTAGTCTATGACTCAAAGCCCAAGTATTGCAGAAAGATGGATTGCTCAACTGTGCGAAACCAAGAGCTTGGTGACAACCTACGACAATGAAGTATGAGGAAGGCTTCGACCAGGAAAGGGGATTGCTTAGTTTGGAGTCTAGTAAAGCTAATACTAAAGTGTAGAGGGTCATTCCTAGTTGTTGCTCCGGTAGGAGGAGTGACACATCAACTGGAGCTACCTGATGAGTTAAGTGGGATTCATCTGATGTTCCATGCATCTCGTCTAAGAAAGAGCTCAACCGATGAGGATAGGATCGTGCTACTAGAGAATACTGAGATGGATAGAGTATCCAACCACGAGGAGCAATTGGTGACCATTACTAATAAGAAGAAGAGGATAGGCTAAGGAGGATGATGGTTTCATTTGTGCGAGTGCAGTGAAGCCTAAAGGGATGTAAGTTTAAGTACAAGATCAAAGAAGAGGTGAGACAGTGTTGCCCGTAACTGTTCGAGAAGCGGCAGGTTTCAGGGACGAAACCTCTTAAGGGGGTAGACTTGTAACGCCCCGAAATTTCTATTTAAATGAAAGGAAAATAAAAGTAAATAGAAAGAATTGAAATTGTGCACAAGTGGAGGGGGATAAAGTGTACAAAGTACAAATTTTATTATTTTAAGATATTAAAGGGCATGGTCACCCATATCAAAGCAGAAAGATGCTTTGCTCTCGGAGGAAGAAAAAGAGAGAGAGAGCCTGGTTCTACAGAGAGAAAGAGGAAGAAGAAGCTGAAAAAGGTAAGTCTTCTCTTGTTTGAGCCCGGTTTCAGCCGGGTTTCGAGTTCTTGACCGAAGTTCTGGTTGTTTAGTGTTTTTTTCGGGATTCAAGAGTTGAATCGAAGGTGGGTCTCGAACTCGAAGTGTGTTGCCTAAAGGCTGCTCAAGGTGAGTTTCTAGAACCCATCTTTTACTGATTTTCAACTGATTTGGGGCTATTATTCATACTAAGTAAATGTTTTGAAAGAAACTTTGGGTTTACAGCCTTGTGTTCAAAATGACGTATGTATGTATGTATATATGTTATAGTGATGATTATGGGTTAGTGATGATGTATAGCATGCTTAGAGGGCCTTAGTATGTTAGATCTGTATTTGGGTATGATTAGAATTGTAATCGGGTGATGTTGGTAGCATAGAAAATATTTCAGAATGTTTTGATGAACATGAATAGTTGTTCATGCGCCCAAATAGTGGACCATGCGTCTAGCATGAGTAGCGAGACGCCTAAGTGTTGGCCATGCGCCCAAGAGTAGGTCATGCGCCTGAACAGTGGCCCATGCGCCTAGCATGTTGGCCATGCGGCTATGTATTGCCCATGTGTAGCCATGCGCCTAAATAGTGCCCATGAGTCCTAGGGAATGAAACGGGTAAGTATTGGACCATGCGCCTAAATAGTGCCCATGTGTCCCGGTGAATGAAATGGCTAAGTATTGGCCATGTGCCTAAATAGTGCCATGTGCCCAAGTGCTTGAAACGGCTAAGTTTTGGTGATGCGCCTGAACAGAACATAACGCTAAAACAGTGCCCATGCGCCCAGACTGTTTTATACTTAGAATTTTTATGCTCATGCGCCTGGAAGGTCCCATGCGCCTAATTTGGATTTGAGGTTTTCTAAGTGGTTTTTAAGGGGTATAAAAGGGAGATAGGCCTGGTTATGATGTGATGGCTTATGTTTGATGTGTGTTATGTATGTATGATGTTGCCTGTACGGTGATGGTGTATGTTTATGATTATGTGTATGTTCTTTATTTTATATGTATGTCTTCCCTTGGCTTTGCGTTGAACGTTAATGAATGTAGGGGAAGTATTATGTAACGTAAAGTGGAAGATAATGAAAAGAGGAACGTAATGAATGAATGCATGCATGAATGAATGAATAAAAGAGAAAGTATAGAAAGGCTTGCAAGCATATGTATGAGGTGAGTGACTCTGTGTCGCAACAGACTCGAAGGAGGTCCTTGTCGCGTATCCCGGTACTGTGTCAGTCTTCGGACATGAGTCGGGGGTCTGCGAGCAGGCCCCGGCACAGTATCAGTCTTTGGACATGAGTCGGGGCTATTGCATAAGACAAGATAATGAGGTGAGCGACTTTGTGCTGCAACAGACTCGGTTAGTGTTCAATCCCTGTGATTGACTCATATGGGATCTTTGTCGCGTATCACGGTGTTGTGTCAGTCTTCGGTCATGAGTCGGGGGTTTGTGAGCAGGCCCTGGCATAGCATCAACTTTCGAGCATGAGTTGGGGATATTGCCAAGGACAAGATTCGAGTAATAAAGAGTAATGAACGGAAGATCATGTATGAAAGAACGAACGTATGAAATGAACGTAAATGAATTATCGTAATAAAGTACTGAACAGGATCCTTGTCATTCGACCTCAGTAATCATGGCTGAGTGCCACAAAGAGGGTAAAGTCTGACCGGATCTAGAAAGAGAAGTAAAGGATAATGTAATACGTTGAATGAACAAAGTTAATGAACGTAATGGCGAAGATAATAATGATATTATTTGTATGTACGTATGATGCATGATCACAAACCGTTGTAAAGTATAGCATGTTTTTTAAATAAAGTAAAGAACGGTTTTAACACAGAAAAGTATGTTTTATTATTAAACTAGAACTCACTTAATGTCGCTGACTTTTGTATGCAGGATAGTTGGCAGGTATATGTTGATGCTGAGGAGTTGCAATCATGGATGCATAAGCTACTGGGAGCATATTGAGGCTGGCATCCGTATTTTTTATTTGTATTTTGAGATTAAAAAAATGTTGTAAATGAATGAAATGACATGTTTTTAGTTATTAATGAAAGTTTTAAATTCTGCTGCAAAATAAAAGTACATTTTATAATGTTTTAAGTGCAATGAATGACCAGCTGTGAGGTGCCCGGGAACGGGTCCTTACAAACTAAAACATAATCCAAACAAACACATCGATCGGGGCTCCCGCAGGTCGGAGGGGGGGGGGGGCTCAGTTAGGGCTCGCACAGGTTGGGATCAGGCAGGGGAAGTGGCGTAGGGGGAGGGGAGGTGGCCGATTGAGAGCGCAGGGGGAGGGGAGGTAGCCGATCGAGAGCGCAGGGGGAGGGGAAGGTGGCCGATCGAGAGCATAGGGGGAGGGGTGGTAGCCGACCGAGAGCGCAGGGGGAGGGGGAGGTGACCGATCGAGAGAAGGAGGGGCAGGCTTTGGATTTGGGTGTTGGCGGTGCTGTGCAATAGAGAGAAGGAGATGGAAATTTTGGGTCAGCAACACAATTTTTCAGGCTTGGGTCAGAAGAAATGACCCGGTCAGCTGGTTCCACGCGAGTATCAAACGGGCTGACCCGTTGACCGAGTCAGCCGGGTCAGCTCGGTCAGACATAAACAAACAGCCTCTTAGTTTTAACTATGTCAAAGTTAGAATTAATGTATCAGAGACTCTAGGAGTCAATGTCGATCTTATAAGTTTTTCAATTGCACTTAATTAATTTGTTATATTGTTCCTTCTTAATGTTCAATATGTTTACACTGTTTGGTTTTTTCGTGTGTTAATCCATTACACTGAGTAGTATTATGGTTTGTTAGTTTTTGGGTATGTTAAAAATATATTATAATTGTGAAATTGAAACTTGAATGAATCAATTAAACGCCACAAAGAAGAAGTTAAACAATGGAATCAAAACATCATAACCATTCATTGAATGATCAAAACAACTACAAAAAGGATAAAAAACGAGTATTGAGCACTAGGAAGCTACTACTGGGTGAACAAGATAATAAGATGATCTTAACCAATTAACCCAACTTCACTTTTATACCCGCTAACTTTCAAGTTAACCAAAATACCCACCGACTATTAAAAACTGATCATTAATAGCTACCTTAAATCTTCAACTATTAACAAATGACACTTTCTGATTTCTTAACTTCTAATCCACATATACAACAATAATTATGCAATTGTGATGTTAAATTTGATTCATGTTGCTTTTGTTTCGTTAATGATGCCCTTGACTGAACTCATGGGTTATTGTTCGTGATGAGATGATTAAGGACTTATGAATAGCGCTGATTCAAATAAAGTGAGGAATAGTTGTACTCCAGTTGGTGACTAAAACTTCTATGTCAATTATCTATGTAATTAAGTTAGTGCTTCGAAACCCAAATATTTCCTATAAAAGAAATAGTGTTAGTGAATTTAGTATTAGAATGTTTATGTCATTACTTTATATATGTTTCTATGCAGTTAGGTGGTTGTGTTTGCGTATTTATGTTTTAGTATATTGTAGTAGTAGTACTACTACTATTACTACTATGTAAGGCCCCGTACCCGGGCACCTCATAGTTAGTCATTCATTGCACATAAAAACATTATAAAACATACGTTTATTTTGCAGCGGAATTTAAAACTTTTATTAATAACTAAAACATGACATTTACAACATTTGTTTTCATCTCAAAATACAAGACATGCAAAACTACGGATGACATCCTCAAAATGCTCCCAATAGCTTATGCATCCATGCCTGCAACTCCTCAGCATCAACAAATAAATGCCAAATATCATGCATACAAAAGTCAATGACGCTGAGTGAGTTCTAGTTTTATAATAAAACATACTTTTCTGTGTTAAAACCGTTCTGTACTTTATTTCAAAAACATGCTATACTTTACAACCATTTGTGATCATGCATCATACGTACGTACAGATAATATCATTATTATCTTCGCCATTATGTTCATTAACTTTGTTCATTCAACGTATTACATTATCGTTCACTTCTCTTTCTAGATCCGGACAAACTTTACCCTCTTCATGGCACTCAGCCACGATTACTGAGGTCGAATGACAAGGATCCTGTTTAGTACTTTATTACGATAATTCATTTACATTCATTTCATACGTTCGTTCTTTCATACATGATCTTTTCTTCATTACCCTTTATTACTCGAATCTTGTCCATGGCAATATCCCCGACTCATGCTCGAAAGCTGATGCTGTGCCGAGGCCTGCTCACAAACCCCTGACTCATGTTCGAAGACTGACACAACACCGGGATACGCGACAAAGATCCGATATGAGTCAATCATAGGGATTGAACTCTAACCGAGTCTGTTGCAACACAAAGTCGCTCACCTCATTATCTCGTCTCATGTATATCCCCGACTCATGTCCGAAGACTGATACTGTGCCGGGGCCTGCTCACAAACCCCCGACTCATGTCCGAAGACTGACACAGTACTGGGATACGCGACAAGGACCTCTTTCGAGTCTGTTGCGACACAGAGTCGCTCACCTTATACATATACTTGCATGCCTTTCTATACTTTCTCTGTTATTCATTGATTCATGCATGCATTCATTCATTACGTTCCTCTTTTCATTATCTTCCAATTTACTTTACATAATACTTCCACTACATTCATTAACGTTCAACGCAAAGCCAAGGGAAGACATACATATATAATAAGGAAGATACACATAATCATAAACATACACCATCACCATACAGGCAACATCATACATACATAACACACATCAAACATAAGCCATCACATCATAACCAGGCCTATCTCCCTATTATACCCCTTAAAAACCACTTAGAAAACCTCAAGTCCAAATGGGTGCATGGGACCTTCCAGGCGCATGAGCATAAAAATTCTAAGTATAAAACAGTCTGGGCGCATGGGCACTATTTGGGCATTTCTGCCCTGTTCAGGCGCATCACCAACACTTAGCCGTTTCAAGCACTTGGGCGCATGGGCACTATTTAGGCGCATGGCCAATACTTAGCCGTTTCATTCACTGGGATGCATCGGCACTATTTAGGCGTATGGTCCAATACTTAGCCATTTCATGCACTGGGACGCGTGGGCATTATTTATGCGCATAGCCAAACTTAGGCACATGGCCAATACTTAGCCGCATCGCCAACATGCTGGGCGCAGGGGCCACTGTTCAGGCGCATGACCCACTCTTGGGCGCATGGCCAACACTTAGGCGTCTGGCCACTCATGCTAGACGCATAGGCCACTGTTTGGGCGCATGAACCACTGTTCATGTTCATCAAAACATTCTGAAATATTTTCTATGCTACCAAAATCGCCCGATTACCATTCTAATCATACCCTAACGCAGATCTAACATACTAAGGCCCTCTAGGCATGTTGTACATCATCACTAACCCATAATCATCACTATAACATACATACATCATTCGAACATAAGGCTATAAACCCACGGTTTCTTTCAAAACGTTTACTTAGTATGCATAATAGCCCCAAATCAGTTGAAAATCAGTAAAAGAGGGGTTCTAGAAACTCACCTTGAGCAGCTTTTGGGCAACACAGTTCGAGTTCGAGACCCACCTTTGATTCAGCTCTTGAATCCCGAAAACAAACACTAAACAACCAAAATTTCGGTTAAGAACTCCAAACCCAGTTGAAACCGAGCTCAAACAAGAGAGGACTTACCTTTTTCAGCTTCTTCTTCCTTTTTCTCTCTCTAGAACCGGGCTCTCTCTCTCTCTTCTTCTTCCTTCGAGAGCAAAGCAACTTTCTGCTTTTATATGGGCGACCATGCCCTTTAATATCTTAAAATAATAAGATTTGTACTTTGTACACTTTATCCCCCTCCACTTATGCACAAATTCTATTCTTTCTATTTACTTTTCTTTTCCTTTCGTTTAAATAGAAATTTTGGGGTGTTAAAGATTTATGTTAACTTCTATTTTGTATGACATTTTAAATTATTCTAATTTGGTTCTTTTTAGGATTTGGTGTTTGACCAATCACCAACTGATTAACGTGTTAAACCAAACCAAATAGTGCGGAATCCTATTTGATTGGTGATCCAATCAGTGAGAACGCACGTAGAGACAATAACGTATTGAATCTAACGTCAAGAATCGATTAGGAATCGATCTACCGCATTCTATGAACTTGGAGTACGAACTTAGAGGCTTCTAGATGGCTAGAGTACGTCTAGAGTCGAGGTGGATTGAATGCTTACGTTTTTCCACGAATTAGGTGGTATTTATAGGTTAGAGTTGCTCATTCGTGCGACTGAACCATTAGCAGGGTTCATTCGTGCGATTGAGCCATGCGGTTGATCCATTCGCACAACTGAGCGTTCAGTCGTGCGACTGAGTCAGACGCATGAAGTTGTTCAGGCGTATGAACTTTTTTAGGCGCATGAACACTCAGTCGCATGGCCATTCGGACACATGACCACTGTTGGGGCGCATGGTCTAGTCGGGCGTATGAGAACTTCACTTCACCAAGTTTGAATGTATTCAATTTTTATAACATTATGTATAACAATTGAAATCAGGATCTAGGTACATATATGTATCAACAAACTCCCCCTTGGACCTACATCTATCTATCGTCTAACATCTTTCATGATTTCCTCAAACTTCTTGTACTTAGCTTCTTTGGTGACTCCTGAGGTTATCTCAAAAGCAAAACTGAGTCTTATCACTTTCTGGATCTGTAAAGCTTGTACAATATCCTGTGTGTCGTAGAACAGTGGCCACTTGTATAAAGTATAAACATCTTGTGTTGACAAGTTGGTGAGCCACATCAGGTCAAACACCCTTATGGTTTCCATTGTGCCATTCATGTTCAAGACTATTACAGCCTCTCCCGTTCTCCAATCGTAGTACCACCATTTGAAGTGTGGAGTGAAGTCCTGAGGCATCTTACGTAGTGGGATCTTTGACATTGTACGTGGTGGACTCCACTTTAGCACTACTCTAGGTTTGCCAGTTATGGCATCAACCTCAGATTTTTTGATGTACCTTGTTGGTTGTTAAGGTTTGAAGTTGACCCATCTGGTATGGTACTCTCTCTTTAGAGCAGCTTCAAACCAACCTGACATCTTATGAGGGTCAGCATATAACAAGTTTAACTTGCTAACTGGTTGAGCTCAAAACCTGGAAGAGTCTTCAAATCGTGTGGGAATCTAAAGTACTCAATTCCCTACTCACGTTTAACTGCGTAAACATTGAGGTCTGCAAAATGTGCCCATGCTATGATCCTGCCGGCCACCTTATGATGTTTCTTGACCTTATACAGTTTGGTGTAGACAGATGACGTTGTAGAGCTACGTTGGGCTCTGATTTCTTCAAAACATGCTACCAATTGAGCCTTTTTGATGTTGACTTTGGCGTTTAAGGCTTGGGCCTTCTCTTTATCCTTTTCTGACTCTTGCTCCATTTTATCCAAAGTCTCAAAAGTGTCACTGACAAGAGTTTCTCCTAGATTTGGGATGACATTTCCCTCATTGTCAGTGTACTCTGGATAGTGTTTTGTAGTGACATCTTCAATCTCGATCTCATCGACATCTTGAAGCTCATCATCACTCACCTTTTGCACAGTTGGAGCATCTTTTACAATCTCATCAGAATTGAGTCGGAACATTTCAGCCAGTTGCTCGTCAGTGAGATCATGAATTATTTCTCCTTCTTCAGGAGTGTAATTCATTGATCTCCTGACAATCCCCTGCAGATCAAGAATCATTGTGAGTTGAGTCTTGATCTGCTGGAGGGGAGCAACATCATATTCATCTCCTTGAAAATGTGGATCTACTTGATTTAAAACATGTAACACATCAATCATTAGTCAACAATCAAAGCAGTAAACATCAATAATAACCATAAACATTAATTACATTTATTTGATACAATATTCACATACACATGATTTAAATAACATAAACAACTATGCATTACTCTTGTCTTGAATAGCTGGTGTGTTAGTAGGATTAGCAGAAGATGATGGGGCTCCTTGGTCTTGATCTTTCCTTGTGCGCCTCTCTTGACCTTGAGCTGATGTACATGCAGCGGCATCTCCTTCTACATCATCATCATCATGATTGACAATATCACCTGCATCAGTGTCATCCTCTTGATTATCACAGTCATCATCATCATCATCACTATCATCGTCATCACCATTATCTCTATCTCTTTCTCGGATCTTTAGGGGCTCATCTCTGGATCCTTTAGTCTCAGCATAAGCTTCTTGTTCTGGGCCTCTAAATTTTGTATCCTCTGTACTGAGGATGTATGCATCTCTCTCACTCTGTGATCTCTTGGCTCCGGGCCTCTATCCTTCGGGCTTAGGATGCATTAAGCTCCATCAGCTGATTAAGCTAAGAGGCTCGCTGTTCATCCGTCGCCAACAGCTTCAGCACTAACCGGTTAAGGTTAGCCAACTGCTCCTCCAACCTGACAGATAGGTAAGCGGATCCAAAACAGGTGGGACCTGTGAGGAGGTCCCAACTCCATGGGCTGTGGTGGTGGTAGTGGATGTAGAGAAGATTGGGGTTGGTATCGATGTGGATGGCTGTGGATGAGCTGTAGTGGTGGTGGATGGGAAGTGTGTATCTGGTGGAGTAGGTGTGGAAGTGGTGTATGAGCTGGTGGTAGTGGTGGGTGGAATGGTGGTAGTGGTGGTGGTGGATGTAGTGGTAGTGGTGGTAGGTGGAATGGTGGTAGCTATGGTGGTGGCGGAGGTGGTGATAAAGGTGATTTTGCGTTTCTTCCTTTTCAAGCCATGGGGCTGAGCCATCCTCTTCTTCCTCGATCTAGTCGAGGAGGATGCTCCCCCTAGAGCGCGGCCTGGCAGATCAGGAGTATAAGTAGGATCATCAGTAGTCTCTCCTAATCCGCCTGGGCGTTCACCAACCGCTTGGAGCCCTTGTTCTGTGGGAACGACTTTACTTCCCACAGTCCGAGTCAGTGGCTCCTCATCTGACTCCTCCTCTTCCTCACCAGGCATGAAATCTTGGTGGAACCTAGCAGTCTCCGCTACATCTCCAGTGGGAATAGATGCTAGAGATGGAATATCAGCAGTGGGGCCCCTTTGTTGAGTGGGTCCTTCATCTCCAGCATCCCCGCTATCATCATCGGAGTCATCATCAGGGAGCTGTAGCTGCTCTTCTTCAGAGTCACTATCAACGTGACGCCATTTACGCCTAGCTGGCACCACGTAGTCCTCCCGGGACAGATGCCCAAATAATCTCCTCACAGGGGGCTTTACCTGTTTCCCCCTGTAGACCTTCATCATGCCTAAGGTCGTATAGTCCATCACCTCGAGTACAACCGCGTCCTCCTTCTCCTTCAGCAAGGAAGGGAGCTTCTGGTCGATAATCATCTACATAAAGCGAGGGTACATGTAGAAGCCCTCCTTCCCTTTCCCCTCAATGTTCTCCACCAAGTAGGTGAAGATCATCCTTGAGAAGCTGAACGGATGGTTCAGCACCAATGCAGCATATGCATTCTGGATCTAATCAGACAGCTCATCAAAACCTCCCTTCCGAGATGCTATACACTTAAGCAGAACGTGCGCAAGGTACTTGAACTGGGGGCACAGGTTGCCCTTGTTGAGCACCCCTGCATTGATGTCCCCAGCATACTTGGTCCGTAGGAAACAACCTCGGATAGTAAGGGGATGTAGTCGTGTGGGGCATTCAGCATCATCCCCAAGCTGCAGCACTGTCCTGAGATCATCCTCAGAGATCTCAATGGCCTCTCCAAATATCGAACTACGGATTCGATGAGGCTCTGAGGTTCTATCAACTACAGCACCTTCCCAGAAGGCGTGCTGAATAGAATGGTATGGTGTACATGGAGTTGAGATTGCATGAGAGATCCTTGATCGCCTAAGAAACGAGATGATTCCAGCAAAGTCACTAGCATGTCTGGATGACTGATCCAGATGAGCACAAATATTGTGCTTAGTGCTCATGGTCCACCGACTCGCCATCTGTTACAAAAAAAGAACGTTAGTATCCGTTGATTAAGAATATCTTGAATCACTTGGACTTGAAAATATTCCCATTTTGATCTGTCGTGCAAATGAGATTGTGTGAATGAGATTGTGCGACTGAGATCTAGTCGTGCGACTAAGTAGTGCAACTTAGATCTAGTCGTGCGAATTATTCCATACGTATGACTGGTCATGCGACTAAGCTCACCCGTATGTATACTCAGTCGTGTATATCAGTTGTGTGCCTAGACTCACACGCATGATTCAGTCGTGCGACTTAGCTGTTCGCACTACTTAGTCGTGCGACTGAAGTTCATCAGCCTGTCCATTCGCATGACAGACTGCTCTTCAATTCAAATTCAAGTTTTGACCAATTCTTATGATTAGACGTCGTGTTTTGGTTCATTGGACTCGCATTATTATACTTAACACCTAATAACATTAATTTCAGTTGTTTGCTTGGATTAATTGGGTTATTTAGTCAAACAAGTCTTGGTTCTTGGTTTGGACCGAACTTGTCAATTTTGGAGTCAAATTGAATGAAATATGATTGGATTGAACAACATTATACCTCTATAGTCAGTGGAAATCTTCAGTACAAAATAATTAGTGGTATAATAGGCTCAAACGAAATTTTGGCAGCGTCACGACGTGTCGTGCGACTTAGGGCGATTTTGTGGTGATGAATGACTGTGACCGACTACCCCATTATCTATACTAGGGTTTCCTACAGTCGTGCGACTGAGCCCAGTGGCACAAGTTGTTCGTGTGACTGAGTATCAATCGTGCGACAGGCACAGTCGGTCACCTTCAGTCGTGCGACTAGAGTTGAGTCGTGCGACTTGGTCATTTGCCTCCTCTCACGTGGCCGAATGGCTCATTCGTATCAGCCATTCGGTTGCATGGTCCATACTCATATCCATTCGGCTATAAAGGCATGAGTATGATCCATTCGTACGGTTGGTCCATACTCATGGTCCAGTCGTGCAAATGGGTCATATTCTTGAAATTTTTCTGACTTTATGACCATTTGACATTTAAACCCTTTTAAACTATTGAATTAACATTATGATCATTTGATCATCTCAGACATGATCATTCTAACTTGAAAAACTTTTGATCACCTCAGACATGATCTATCTAAACAATTCCTCGCCTCAGATGTGACCCAATTGTTGTTTGAAAGCACTTGTGGTCACCTCAGACATGACCTTTTAGATGATAAGGTCCCTTATCAACTTCCATGACATAGTTCAATACTAACATACAGAATTTGACAAACTTTGTACAGAAATAAAAGAAATAATACTGAAAACTTAAAAAAAAACTAAGACATTTTTTTGTGTTTTTGTGAGAGTTAATTCCTAAGATGTAGTTCTAAGGAATAATTATTCTGAGAGAGCAGCCATAATCATTTGAACTATACATGGATCAATTCAAGTTGGAATCATACAGGATATTCAACTCATTCAGGATGAGTTATTAAAAACAACTTTGATGCTCTTTCCTTGTTTTTCATCTGGAGTCATTTAGCAAATTTAGGAAATCATACTAGTACTCTTAGGTCCCCACACTGATTTGAACTTTCAAGAATTATAGCCACAGTGATTGTCAGTATACTTGTCCTCTTAAATCCATACACAGACTTTCAACATAGTTTAATGATCGTTTTAAGGTTTGTTTATTTCAATAAGCATTTGTGGATCCCACACTCATATGGTAATCAACATTCCTCAGGAGATTTTTGAGCGGTCTTAGGGTAGTGTTCAAGAAGTGACTATTCATAGAATCTTCAAAGAGAAGCCAATCCTCACGTTAGTGCCATCGCACAGCAGAGAGGCGGCAAACAACAATGAGTTCTAGAATATATAGGTTATGCTTATCCTCAGGTCAGTGCCACCGCACAACAGAGAGGCACATAATCTATCTTCTTGTTTGGGCAATTTTTCTTCTTCAGCACAAATCTCACCAACAACCTAGGTTATCAATTTGATTGTATTTTCATTTTTCATGTGCTTTTGCTCATGCTTTGGTCTTACGCACACTTTTGTGGCGTTTATTTTGCTCGTCACCCCTTATTGGAATCTTGTTGATTGTGTTAACCAGGGATAAGGTGTTACCCACAGCTAGTCAGACATTTTAGTTTAATCTTGAGATCACCAAAAACATCTAGTCATCTATTGTGTTGAATCTACCGACATATCAACTGTGGTCTAGCAACCTCTAGGTCTACTTTCTTTGTGTTACCTTAGTAGTAGCTAGCTTAACTATCATATTTTCTTTTATATTGCTCAGACTACACAAACTTATATTTGAACTTTGCATCTTTTTCAATTTTGATTTTTTAAAGTCCCAAATGCTTTGTACCTGTGTACTATCATATTCCACACATTAAATCGGTATCACACATACGATCTTATTTATTATCGGCTTGCCTCTCCTTTTCCCTCGTTTTTTTATTTTATTCTCCCCCTAAAATACTAAAATCTCTAAGGATTTGCGTTTTAGGATTTTAATGAGCAAGAAAAGACATTAAGTGTAATTAACGAACTAACATTAAACAAAAACAAGAGAATTAAACTTAAATAACACTAAACTTTAAAAAATAAAAGAACCTAGACGCGACGCATCGGACTATACATGGTCATCTTCAGGAATGACCTCACTTTTCTTTTTAACTCCATTGACCTCTAACAGATATAGAAAACGTGGTTTGTCAAAAGCCTTTGTATAGAGGTCAGCGCGTTGAAAATCAGTGTTCATTTTTATCACATCGATTAAATTCTTTTCAAAACAGTCACGTATGAAGTGATATTTGAATCCGATGTGTTTGGTCTTAGGATGTTGAACTGGGTTCTTAGTGACTGCAATCGCAGCAAAGTTATCAACAAATATAGGAGTGGAAGTGAAATGCAAACCGTAATCCCGCATTTGCTGTTGAATCCATATGATTTGGGAACAGCAGCTTGCAACAGCAACGTATTCAGCTTCACAGGTTGACAAAGCAACCGAGGTCTGCTTCTTACACTGCCAGGTTACTAATCTTCTCCCAAAGAACTGACACCCTGTTCATATAGACTTGTAGTTCATCTTGCAGCCGTTGTAATCTGAGTCACTATACGCGTAAGTTAAAAGTCATCATCATGAGGATACCACAACCCAAGTGTGGGTGTGCCCTTAAGTTAACGAAAATCCTTTTGACCCCAATTAGATGATTCTCCTTAGGCTACGCCTGATAATGTGAGCATAAACTGTCGCATACATGATATCTAGTCTTGAGGCAGTGAGATACATGAGAGATCCAATCATCCCTCAGTACATAGTGGCATCTACTAGATCACCATTCTCATTAGGTGCTACATCATGGTTTGTAGCTAGTGGAGTGCCAGCTGTGGAGGCATTCTCCATGTCAAACCAATTGAGAATATCCCCTATATACTTGGTCTGATGTAAGAAGATTCCATTTGGTGTCTGATCCACATGTAACCCGAGAAAGAACTTCATCTCCCCCATGGCACTCATCTCAAACTCCGGCTTCATAACTGCTTGGAATTCTTTGCATAATTCTTCGTTCTTTGAACCGAAGATTATGTCATCTACATAGATCTGTACTAGCAGTAAGTCTCCATCTTTTTCTTTGATAAACAGTGTGCAGTCAATGACTCCCCTGTGAAATCCGTGTTTCACAAGATGAGTTGAAAGTTTCTCATACCAAGCCCTTGGAGCTTGATGAAGCCCGTATAGAGCCTTGTCTAGTATGTAGACTCTATCCCCATGATATGGATCCTCAAATCCCTTGGGTTGACTGACATACACTGTTTCTCTGATCTCACCATGAAGGAATGCACTCTTCACATCAAGTTGATAAACTTTGATTTTCATATAAGATGCATAGGCAAGAAAGATGCGGATGGCTTCCATCCTTGCCACTGGTGCAAATACTTCATTGTAGTCAATACCTTCAACTTGTCGAAAACCCCTGAACAACAAGCTGAGCCTTGTTTCTGATGATCACCCCTTGATCATCTTTCTTGCATTTCAAGACCCATTTGGTGCCAATGACTTTAGCACCTTTAGGTCTATCGAGTAATGTCCATACACCTAACTTCTTAAACTGAAGAAGTTCTTCTTGCATGGCACTAACCCAATCCTCATCATTTAGTGCTTCACTAACATACTTTGGCTCAAACTGAGACACAAAGCAGCGGTATGCACTGTCCTGAAGGTGTCCTTTTTCCATCACAGAGGAATAATCAAATGAGTATAGCTGATTTCTAGTCTGAACCCCTGATCTCACATCTCTTATAATGTTATCCAAAGGATGATAGACGTTTAGACATGATCCAGGAGTTGTTGGAACAACCACCTCAGAGTCAAGATTATGAGCATTTGGTTCTAGGTCGGAGGCAGTAGGGGTCTGAGGTTCTGATGATTCTGAAGTATCACTTGCTGATGCTGGTGAACTTCTGTAAGTCGGAACCTGTACATCCTGGTTGATCTGATCATTTTCTTCATTGTCTTCATCAGAGGAAGAATCACTCGCATCAACTGCTCCCCCTGAGTTGGTAGTATCATGACTTGTCGAATCTTGAGATGGTGTGTTCAATACATCGTACATCATCATGTTTGCCAACTCGTCTTCTGAAGCGGGAACAAGTATGTGGAAGGTCATGAAGAATCCATCATAGTCGAAGAAGTAGGCAGGCCCTTTTCTAGCAGGTGGTGTGATATATCTCTGAACATCAACATTACACCACACCTTTACTTGGCCTGTTGAGTTGTTGTAAACTCTCTTGTTCGGTATGTGTATCCTAGAAAGATCCCTTCATCAACCTTCTCATTGAATTTTCCCTCCTGAGTCTTCTTTAGCAGGGTGCACGGAGCGCCAAACGGCTCGAGATATTCCAAGTTAGGTTTACGTCACTGTAATAACTCGTAACATGTTTTTCCATGGCGTTTTACTACCAGAACTCGATTAAGAGTATAACATGCATTTGCCACTGCTTCATTCCAGAACTCGTAACATATTCCAAGTCTGCCAGCATTGTCCGTGCCATCTCTATCAAGCTGCGGTTCTTTCGTTCAGCAACGTCGTTCATCTGAGGGGTATAGCTGAGGTAAATTGATGCACAATTCCCCTTTCCTTGCAATAGGCCTCCATCCTCTGATTCTTAAACTTGATTCCATTGTTTGAGTGCACCTATCATACCTTCAGCTTGTATAGGGATTCCAGTGTAGTTACCAATTCCATAAAGGTTTCAAATGTTTCTAATTTGGATTTTAGAAACATTACCCAAGAGAACCTTGAGTAGTCATCAGTAACTACATAGCAATACAAGTGCCAGCGATGCTTCTTGTACTGACTGGACCAAACAGATCGATGTGAAGAAGCTCAATAGGAAGGTCTATAGAATGAACTTTCTTTTCCTTATGAGACTTCTTCGTCTGTTTACCCTTTTTGCATGCAACACAGATATCCGGGAGTTGGAAGTTTTTAACATTTACTCCCCTCACAAGATCATTTTGGATCAAGTGATTCATTTTCCTTGGATTTATGTGTCCCATTCTCCTATGCCAGGAGATGGAGTCCTTCTCAGTAGCTTTGGACAAGAAGCATTGGACTTCACTATCCGTTGTGGATGCCTTTGAGAGATCCAAGACATAAAGATCATTATATCTTGAAACTGACATTAGGATCTGGTCCTCCGGGGCATGTATTCCTTCTTTAGAACGTAACACTTTTGGTTGTCAAAAACAACCTTGAATCCTTTATCACAGATTTGAGAGACAGAAAGCAGGTTATTTTGTAATTGTTGGACAAAGTTTACCTTATCAAACTTAACCTTCTCATTTCCCACTTCTCATTGGGCTATGATATACCCACCTTTGTTTCCAGCAAATGAAACATGGCCTCCTTTAATTTGTCTGACATTTGATAAGAGAGCTCTGTTCCCTATCATGTGCCGGATGCTCCGCTATCAACAATCCACGTGTTAGTCTCAAACTATAGCGAACACCATGCACATTCAATGAAAACATTAGTTCATGTTAGGAACCCAAGCCTTAACTGGCTTGGGTTTTCCTGAGGCATCACATATCACAAACTCAACCCACTGACCCTTTGAGGTGAAGGATTGATCAAAATTCTGTTTGTTCTTATTTTCAGGCACTGAGGAGGTTTTTTCTTTCCATAATCCAGATTTGTGTAAGGCATGTTTGTGATAAACAGACGACTGGCTGATGGGTTGAACTTTGGTTCACAATCCTTTTAGGAGGCGTCACTGAGTTCCACTTAAAAGATCTAGATGTAGATGCGGAAAGTTCAACTTTCTTCCTCGGTGTCTGGTAATAAGGACAGTGAGACGCTATGTGACCATACTCTCTACAATTATAGCAGGATCTGCTTTCAACTTTACGGTTTATTTGTTTTGGTGGAGATGTACTTGTCACACGGTCAACCTTATTGTGTTTGGACTGATACACTACTTTGTTATATGTATGAGTTGGTTTTGCAAACTTAATTGCTTTACCTAGTTTTACATCTTTAATCTCTTGTTTCCCTAGACTATGACATGATGCACATGATTGATTAGATTTTATAGTCATTTTAGGTTCTTGATTGACTTTGATTGACCCTGACTTTAAACTAACTTTTCCAAATTCTTTTTCCAGGTTAACACATGGCATCTTTCCTCTTGCCTTTGAAGTGTCCTCTTGTTGTTTAGAATCAGATTCACTTGATTTACTTATGGAATCTGGATCATTTACAAGAGGCGTAGACACCACGTGATCCTTGATGGATTATTGTTAATTGGTTTACTTTTGGTGTTCATCAAGGTCTCAGGTGGTGGTGGAACCACTTTGTATCCCAGTCCCTCCCTATTATTTCTCTCTCTCACTAAGTGTTAGACACTGTGTGATGAGCTTGTCCAACTATGCAGGTTTTGTTTAAATGAATTGACTTCTACTTCTAAAACTGCTTTTTGCTTCTTAGTGTCCTCAAGAGAGTTCAGATAGTACCTAATGTCATTTGCTTGGTTAAAGGCAACTACCTCAGTTTCCCTAAGCTGTTTATTTAATAGGTCTATCTTTTTCTTGTAATAGTGCTCGTTTTGATTTAACACTCCATTTGCTTCTGTGCATAGTTCCAGATCCTTTACTAAGCTCTCATTATGATCTAATAGCCTCGCAAATTTTGAATCTATAACTTCTCTGAATTTATTACATTCTAAGAAAGCATGATATTAAACTGTTGGTCAGTAGTACTTACCTGGGATGTTAAGAAGAATCAGCCATGAGTGTTGACTCGGTTGTCTCTAGTTCTGGTGATTCAGATGATGATGCAGATTTTTCTTCTTCATGCAGGTAGTTGACCACATTTGCAGTATCTTCAGAATTTGCCATCGCGAGCTCTACTGCTATATCCTTCACTTGCAGAATCGTCATCAATATCCTCCACACTAGCTATATTGGACTCTTCCTTGTGAGACGAACCAAAAGCTCCAGTCCTGTCCTTCATCTTCATTAGCAGTTAAGGCTTTTGGATCCTTACTTGATGAGTCAGAATGACTAGTTGTGGCCTTGTCTTGACGGTTAAATGACGAGAAGGAATTGCCATTACCTGTCTTCTTTGGTTTTATACAATCCCTCTTGAAGTGTCCCTTCTCACCGTAGTTGAAACATGTAACCTTTGACTTATCAAACCCAAAGGTTGTGTCTTTTGTTGCAACCAGGTTCTGTCCGGTCTTTTTGACAAATTTTTTAGCTCGTCGGACAGCACTTGCCAGAGCCCACATTATGTCCATACATTCCAACTCCATTTCATCCACCTGCTCATAATCTTCATCTGCTAGGTAGCAGTTACTTATCTTTCCAGCAATTAATCCATCATAGGATTGAACCACCACAACCAAAAGGTCCATATGTTCTCTGGCCACCTCCACAGTTACATTCTTGAGGTTGTCGGTTTTAAGCTTTGCTACATTAGCTTCAGGTATCATATATTGGGTGTTGGACGTCCCTGACATTTCAGATCCTGAAGTTGAGGGTTGTACTGGAACTATTGCGCTTGAGATGAAGGCGGTTTGCAGTGGTGCTCCAGATGTCTTGACTGAAGGAGTAGCATTGTAGAGTGCTGGATTATGATCGTAGATGACCTTTTGGGCTCGATACTTCATCCTAAGCTCCTCCTCTCTCAGTTTCAGAATGAAATCATTTATATCGACCTTCGAGAGCATTCCATTCTGTCTGAGATTAGAAACAAACAAAGCCCATTTTTCTGGTAATCCATCAGCAAAGTTGGATACATTATCTTCCATCGAAGTAGCCACTCCATGAGTGTGCATCTCACTCATCAAGTTGTAGAATCTATCGATCACATCATCAAGGCCTTCTTTTCCCATTGAAGAGAAGTTGTCAAACTCCTTCTTCAAGGCTTTTTCCTTGATAGCCTTCAGAGAGGCATTTCCGTCATACCTCTTCTCCAACGCATCCCAAAGTTTCTTTGTTGAGTATACTCCAAATACTGATAGAAAATATCCTTCGAAATAGACTGAGTAAGCAAAGCGTAGACTTTCTTCTCAGCGTTGTGTTTTACCTTCTGTGCATCCGACATGCCACTTAGAGTAAGTTTTACTCCGTCAGCTCCTACTGGCATGCTGTACCCTGACTCTATTGCCTCCCACAAATTTGTATCCACTCCATTTAAGTAGACTTCGAAACGTTGCTTCCATTGTGGGTAGTCATCTAAAGTAATAAGTTTTGGGGGTTTATTATGAATCCCCACTTCGTTCTCCAGCAGCAGTAGATTCTGAATACGTGTGTCTCTACTTGTTGTGTATGCTGAAAACTGATCCTCCATTTCACATAACTCTACTGCTTAACAAACTGCTGATGAATGAGAATGAAGGTATGCGATTGAGCTTATTCGGGCGATTGAACAAGTGCGGATGGTTTAATCGTGCGACTAAACAAATGCGGATGAGTCAGTCGTCCGAATGAACTAACGTGGTTGAGCAGTCCGAATGAAGATCTCAGTCGTATGAATTAGGGTACGAATGAGTCCAATCGTACGGTTGGAGAATGCGACTCAACTTAGTCGTGCGATTGATCCAATCGTGCGACTGAACCTGCTGAAGTTTGATAATTCGTAGGTTAAACTTGTTTTGGCCGTAAAAACTCGAATTTTACGAAACCCTAATAGCCATATGCCGGAAAAACTACACTTTTCGATCAGGAAACGTGTAATACTCCGTTAGACACAAAAAGATGGCGTTTTTGATGCAAAAACTCAATTTTTGTGTCAACAACTATTGAATCAACACGTAATCAAGAACCTGGCTCTGATACCACTTGTTAGGATCTGGTGTTTGACCAAACACCAACTGATTAACGTGTTAAACCAAACCAAATAGTGCGAAATCCTATTCGATTGGCGATCCAATCAGTGAGAACGCACATAGAGACAATAACGTATTGAATCTAATGTCAAGAATCGATTAGGAATCGATCTACCGCGTTCTATGAACTTGGAGTACGAACTTAGAGGCTTCTGGACGGCTAGGGTACGTCTGGAGTCGAAGTGGATTACATGCTTATGTTTTTCCACGAATTAGGTGGTATTTATAGGTTAGGGTTGCTCATTCGTGCGACTGAACCATTAGCATGGTTTATTCGTGCGATTGAGCCATGCGGTTGATCCATTCGCACAACTGAGTGTTTAGTCGTGCGACTGAGTCAGACGCATGAAGTTGAAGTTGTTCAGGCGTATGAACTATTTAGGCGCATGGACACTCAGTTGCATGGCCATTCGGACGCATGACCACCGTTGGGGCTCATGGTCTAGTGGACGCATGAGAACTTCACTTCACCAAGTTTGAATGTATTCAATATTATAACATTATGTATAACAATTCAAACAATCAGAAACTTATATAATCCAATCAATATACGTTAAACAACTCATTAATGAAATATTAAACATTACAGACACAACCAAACATTTTGTATTTCATTAAGTACCCAATAATTACATAAGTGTAAGACATATTACATTCAGATCAGGATCTAGTTAGATATATGTATCAACAGTTATGTTTATTGATTATTCAACACCAGTTAAATTCAAACTTGTTAGAACAACGGGGCAATAAGGTTATTTTTATCATTCAGCAAAGTCAGTCAGATACTAAATCAAAGAGCCAAGTTTTAGTCGGATGCAGACTCTGTCAAAACTTCTTACTGTGTCAGCTTTTGACTCAGTCAGATCTGACTCAATCAGCGCAATCAAACAGTCCCTAAGTTGTGTTTATATCATGTTTTGGGCTGGCCGGTTTATAGTACCTTATTGGTACCAATTGGAACACCCACCACCCACCTTCTCTATCTTCTCTCTCTCTCTTATTAATTAATTTCTCATCGTTACGAATTCAATTTTCTCTATAAAATTCATTGTCTTTATTCCTTTTGTCTAACACCAACATGCCTCTTCGGTTTTAAAACAAAGCGACCCAGACATTGTATATGTTCTTAATGTTGGTTTGTGAATATGAGTAATACCTACTAATTGTATAACAAGCTAAACAACCGAATTCAACTGAAACGAACCTAGTTTTGTAATAGGTGATGTTTTAGTAGTTATAGTTCTTTTATCTTTATTCTCTTAACAAAATTTGATTTATATATTTAGCTCGACATTAGTTAAGAATGCATATTTCAAACTAATGAATAAAGTCTCTTGAAACTAAGATTTGGTGTAAAGTTGAAAAGAGTAACTTGAAATTATCTTATAGACGTAAGGTTTCAGATTCTGAGCTAAACCCGATTCCAGGTTGAGAAAATACGACTAACACTCTAAGCACTTCATCTATGATAATAATGACATGTGTCTCACATCCAAGGGATTACAGTTATCATCAATCATAATCATTGATTAAACACACCCTTGATTGCATGAAGGGTAGAACTTAATGGTGTAACAAACTCTTTTTTCACAATTCTTATCACCATGCATAACATTACTACATACATCATGGAATACTAATACACCCTAAGTTGTCACACCCCAACCTTGATGGCAGAAACGTCGAGGTGTGAGGGTTAAGATCGTTCACAGCCACATAATGCTATTAATAACCCAAATATATATTAATCATAAGTTCTAATTGTACCATTACAAACATAAGTCTCAAAGAAAGTAGATAACAAACATAAGATGTAACAAGCCAATTTATTTCATTTATTTTAACTAGGTCCATTCCTAGATGTGAACAAGCTTCAAAAGTGGCGATCAAACTTGTGTATTTCCTCAAACATGTTAAAAATAAAAGATCAACATAATGTTGGTGAGATTTCCATAGTTTGAAATGCAATAGTATATAAAAGATGGCAATTCATGTTGTAAGTTAGAGAACAAAGTAACTAGGGATGTAAGACAGAATGCACAATCAAACTTTGACAAAGTTTTATAAGTCTCAATCGTTTACAAGTATATACGATTAGTTAGGTGTACTTGGATCAACCAAGTAGGCTTGTCCGGCCCATAGATCTATGACGTTGCCAGGCTAGCAATAGTTAATGATTGTACATATATTCGACATTACATGGTAGCTACAAAGGTCAACTAACCACAACATACATGTGAAATGCCATAAGTTTACTAGAATCAAACGTGTTTACAAGTGCAAAGTTTATAATGTAACATGTTTCACCCCAAAGTGTAAAAATATAAGAAGAGGTATAGAAATACTCACATGATCAATAAGTATATATTTGAAGATTAAATAAAATAATAAACGTTGTTTCAACGTAGTCCTTCCTAATGCACCTAAAATATATATTTACAAGATTTTGAAGTTTAATAATATGTTTATTGGTTAAACAAGAACTAGGGTTTCAATTTGGTATTTGAGGTTTTGTCAAACATTTATATTTTAACAAATGAGAATCAATTATATTTCCAGAGATCAATTTATTTTTATTATATTTAAAGGTATGAAATAAAAGCAACATTTATAATAATTTGGTAAGATTTATAAAATTTAAATAAAGTTTTCATAAATAAATAAGCACGTTTTCAACCATAATTTGTGTAAATTAAACTAGTATCTAAAGGTTAATTTTTTTATCAACATTAGGCTAAGTATAACTTTAATTTTAGTATATTAAATAAATAAAAAATATAAGAGTATTATATAAATTACCGAGAAAAAACTAATTAAGTGGTTTTTAAATAACATAGTTTATAAAAATGATCCTTTATAATTTTTTAGAAATTTTTATTAAAATTTTGGTGACCAAAAGGCCTAAAAAAATAGGTGAGGCTCCCCGGAGTCGAATCGGGGACCTCCCTTGTAGAGGTCGAGTGTCTTTCCAGTGAACTAAAGGCCTTAGTCGCGTTTAAAGATGGTCTTTTAAATATAAAAAAACACTAATCAAATAAACCCCAGAAATCTCAAGAACCCTAGATTCATCATCGATCAAATTGGTGTCTCAATCAATGTTGCTAACAAGAATGATCATGAGGCTTTTGATCCCCAACTAAAATCCAGTGTGCCATATTGTTTAATTACCTGGTTAGTGTTAGTTCGATGATGAACGAGTACTAGAACAAGTTTCAACTTTCTTAGCACAGATTCGATACCCAAACGACGATGATAAATAAACTCGTTGTACATGTAGTCTCTAATGAAGCCAATGATGAAAAGCCCTCTATCAATTGCAACTTAGAAAGCTCGGAAGGTGGTGTTCGAGTGTCGAGCAGGTCGGGGTTAATGGGGAGATCGAAAGGGATGTTTGTGTAGTTTGCAAGTGAAATTAAGAGTAGTATTCGATTAAGGACAGTTAAATGATTGTTTAATTGAGTAGTTATTGATGTTTAAGGCTCGAACGACTATGGGGTTCAAGGCTACGGTTACCCTCTTAATTGGGCTTCATAACCGGCATTTAAATGTGTTTATTTAATGCTTACATGATCGAAACGGTTGCTCGTAGGTTTAGGAACCGGTTTTAGGTTCTTGAATCGTCGGATTTTGAGGGATTAGAATGGCCGGAGCATCGCCGGAGAGTTGGCCGGAAATTGGTGGCCGGATTTGCGGGTTAGGGGGAAAAGTAGTTTAAGTTTTGCAGAATAACATAAATGGTCTCTATATTTTTTAAACTTATTATTTTATGCCCAAAGTTAAATGTTTAAAGTTTCAAAATCAACAACTAAGCCCCTTGACTTTTAAATTCAAGCTTAATACATATTTAAGTTTAATAAACTTTTACAAATTATTATTATAATTAACAATATTATTACCATTCCTAGTTATAGTTATTATTATTTTTATTATTATTGTTAATTTTATGGTTGGTATTTCCATTATTAATTTTGTAACCATTATTATTATTATATTATTATTATTATTATTATATTATTATTATTATTATATTATTAGTTATATATAAAAATAATCATTATAATCTTTAAAGAATTAAAAGAGAAATTAAAGCAATATGCGTAAGCAACCCATAGGTTTCATGTATAGTAATAAAGGCCGTTACAAGAATTAACAAAGCTAACTTTAAATTAACCCAAAATTACAAGATGTTATATAAGCCCTCTCTCTATGTCTATCTCTCAACCTCTACTCATGTTTTCTGGTTACTTATTTTCACACCAAAGGGTTGTTACAGAGAGACTTCCCCCTCTATAACACCTTAACCGGTGTTGTTTACTTGTATGTAGGCCTGGAGAAACAAAAATTACTCAGCGAATCGAATTTCAATCGATGCAGATTGAAGTGAACAAAATTCGTATTTACATTGGCGATGTTCGTGTTGGTCTACATAAACGGAAATTCTCATAATATCCAGTGGTTGCACGGCTAGCATACCTCAAAATAACATACTCAAACCAACGGAGGAATTTGTTGCAGAAGATGCAAGCAGTGATAGTGGAGTGCAATCACACTTGGGTTTAAGGGGCAGTGGCCACTAAACATGAACTCATACCTCATTCTTCAGTTTCTCCCTCGCTAACTCCATCAACCCCCACCATTTTCCAACTCTTTTGTTCGCCACAACTCATTCAACGTTAAGATCTCAACATTTGGTTCCTACCTTGCCGCCTTCATTTCTCTGGCTTGTCATTTCCTTCCTACATAACATAACCAACACCTTCCACGCAGTTTTCAAACCCATACAATTCCCTAACACCGTTCCCCCACCCCCACCCCTTGGGTTTTATATTAGTCAACTTACAACCTTATAATTTTTTCAAATGAGGAACCAGAGCCCCAAATGTGAATAAAGGTTCAACAAACATTATGAAATGAATGCAAATTTAATTAAAATTACTCAATCTATCTATTCTAATAAACAATATTTTGAGTTTTCACCTGTTAAAATATTAAACTTGATAATTATAATTCTAAGATCCCATTCCTGGAACACTTATACTTGGACAATCATCACACGTAAAATATAAAACATACATTTACATTTAGTAAAATACTACAGCAGAATCAATTAACTAAAACCATTTCATATATTAATAATCGCTTTTGCAAAATAATATATCATTGTTAAGTTACAAACTATAATTTGTTGCATTACATTAGAAAAACATTATCATAATATAAAATGAAGTCATCCAAAACTAGCCAAGTAGCTACCACCGTGTCATCTTCAGCAACTCCTACCTATCAACTAGAAAATACATAAAAGTCAGGTTTGTTGAGTGAGTTCGAGTTTTATAAAATAAAAATACTTTACTACTGTTCATGATCATACATCATAAGTACAAATATATAATTTATTATCTTTCATCATCACTCATTTACATTCATTCATTCATCATTGTACGTCATCGTTATCATTCGTTCTCATTCATAATCTTCCTTACCGTACATTTCGTACATTCGTCATCATTCTTACTTACATTCTGGACCAGTGCCATGTGCTATACCCCGTACAATGTGTAGAAAGTTGGTTATTGGGCCTGAGGTATATCAATATACCCAAACATTGTGAATGAAGGTGACTCATTACCTAGGGCAAGCAACAAGGGTCCTATACTTTAATCAATCATAAAGATTAGACCCTGTGTGCATCCTTCTGCGTTAGATAAACCGCACACAGTTGAGCTAACACCCTTCACTGGGTGTGAAACTCCTTACATTTGCTTACAAGACTTTTCATTCGTTATTAATTCTTTCATTCATTTTTCCTTATGTTCCACTTTTCATCATCATTAATTTCCGCTTTTATTACATAATACTTTACGTTCTTGATAGAACATACCAGGAAAAGCCACAAAAATATACATAATAAGAACATAAAGAAAACATAACATAAACATACATAACGTCATTGCACATCACCATACAACAATATATGGCATCATACGACATCATACAACATCATACAAACATCATACATCATCCCCAGGAACATCCCAAGTCAATAGTCTAAAACTTCATTTTCCCCAAAATTTCATAACATTTTCTAAGGTATTAGACGAATGGGTACTATGCAGGCACATGACCTCAAAGGCGCATGTGAACACTTAGATGCATGGTAAAATTTTAGGCGCATGAGCACTATAAGGGTGCATGACCAACACTTAGTTATTTTGGGCAACATTCTAGCCGCATGGGTACTATGTAAGCACATGGGCCTAACTTAAGAACATGGGCACTTTTGGGCGTTCTAGCACTATTTGGGTGCATGAACCTCAGGTGTTTGGGGACACTTGGGCACTTTGCGTAGTTGGGCGCATGGGTTACTGTTCGGTGCATGGATAATTACTTGCAACTAACATCATAATTTAGTCCCCAAATCAAAACCAAACATGTAAAGCCTAATTCTAACATACTAAGCCACATAAATATGCATACAAACATGGTAAATAACCATAAATCATACCCAACATACGCCCACCCATAATACAAACACATACTCGCGGGTACACACACACAATTGATAGGATCAGTGATCTCAAGTTTGATGGATTAGAGTGTAACGCAGCGGAATAAGAACAAGAATTAGACACATTATAGCAAGAATTTGATATTCGTATGCATTAAGAACAAATACGGTTGTAACGAGAGAATATATTTCTGTGAAAAGGAATGTTTCAATAATATCAAATATTTCTGCTCAATCATTCACCGATTACAATTAGGTTGACACTCCTTATATAGAGTGCAATCACTGCTGATATCATGGGATAGTGACATCTGGCAGATTTATTACAAAAATAACTAAAACTTAACAAACTACAGAAATGTTCACAACTACTGAGAACATATCAGAGTGCTAAGTATAAAACATAAAACTACTGATACGAAACTACTGAAACTACAACGACTGAAGAACAAGCTCTTCAGTCGTTTTACAAAACTAATAAAAAGAAAAACATAAAACTACTGAAAGAAAACCATCACAACTACTGAAGAAGACCTCTTCAGCTTTTGTGACAACGTCTGATACTTGGTCTTCAGTACTTGTCTTCAGCACTTGTGTCTTCAGACTTTGTCTTTAGCACTTGTGTTCAACTTTGTCTTCAGCACTGTGTCTTCAGACTTTGTCTTCAGCACTTGTGCCTTCAGACTTTGTCTTCAGCACTTGTGTCTTCAGACTTTGTCTTCAGCACTTGTGTCTTCCGACTTTGTCTTCAGCTGTTGTGGACTTCAACAGTTGTTGTGACGTCTGTGGGACTTATGGTTTTTCTGATCCGGCTCATTGGTTCTTTTGGTCCAACAAACTCCCCCTGAACCAATGCAGCCAAAACCTTAACTTTATTAAGGTCCCACTTATTGTTGGCGATAAGATTGGTCTTTTTCCTTCTTGATCAGCTAAGAAGATGACCCAATTAAGCATTGGTCTGGGAATAGATTTCTGAAATTTGGTTGGCATAGTATGGATAAGAGCCCTGACTTTGGGGAACTGGACACAGGGCTGTGGTCCTATCTATGAAATCTACTTCCCATGTATAAACCTGTAGGATTCTCTGGTGTATGCTCTGAGAAACATAATTTGTTCTTCCATGGTAAGATTTTCAGCTCCACCATCAAACAGTCCTTCACGCCCATACAGCTCTGAAATGTACTTAGCTTGTTTGCCATTTTTGAGCTCAAATGTTGTAATCTGTCTGTATGCAAACTCATCTGGGTGAGTACCTTCAAGTAACAGACTGAGCTCATTTTGTTTGAAGTTCTCAAGCCTCTTGTAGACTAACCCCTTTTTAATTACTCTGTTCTCTAACATCTTGTGGGGTGGCTGTTTAGTTTCATAGGCCTTCTTGAAATCTTCTACAATTTCCCAGGTGATACTACAAGGACCACTGTGATCTCTTCATCTACGATCCTTTTTACTTGGCCCTTGTATCTCGAAGGAATGTCTTTCTTCATAATTCTGTGAGCCACCCTAGGATCAGGCCATATTCTCACCTTTTCCTTTTGATATTGAAATGTGTTAGCAAGGGTGTACAATCTCAGAGCTTCTTTCTTCATACTGATTATTGATGAAGAAGCAGCATAAGTTTTGTCTATGCTTTTCAGCATCTCATCATCATGAAGCTTTTGCTGCTATTCTTCTTCTATCTTTACTCTCACAGCTTCCATATGTGAGGTGGGAGTGATGGGTATAGGTTTGGCTTTAGGCAAAGTTAGGACTACGGAAAGAGGCAGCCTATCTTCTTCCTCATCATCCTCTTCTTCTTCTTCTTCTAGCCTCAACACCCTTCTCTTCTTCTTCTTGGGTGCATCATCGGCTGTTGGTTTTGAGGGTGAAGGAATTGGTTTAGTGGGTTGTGGTAGTGGTGATTTTGAAGTGGGAGGTTTTGCAGGTTGTTCTAGAATTCTTGTAGTGAGTGAGGCTTTTGAGTGTTTTGCTAGTTCCTTTCTGTTCCCAGCACCTGCCTCATTTAGTGCTTCAATCACAATCCCTTAGTGTATGCTTCAGACGAACAGATTTTGGTGGTTATTGCCAAGATACTATCCCTCGTCCATGACTTAATCTCGATCAATGATCTCCCAAGGTACTTTGCAATGAATCTGATCATGATCTCTAGTCTTTCTCTTTCTAATGCATCATAACTTGCCCATCTTGAGTTAATTTCTTCAACTTCAAGTCTCCTAATCTCTGAGTCAAGCTATGCAGTATCAAACCCTGTCTATACAGTTGATCAATAATGGAGTCCATTGATTTACTGTGTGTAGCATCCGCCATTTTGATCATCTCATCGAGTTCGAGTTCTTTTTCTTTTCCTTCAACCTTCCTCTTCTTATATGTGACATGAAAGTCTTTGTGACTTTCACCCACTTGATCAATGTCAGCTCCCTTCACAAACTCCTCTTCCTTCTCAGTCTCCTTTTCTTTCTTCCCCTCTATGCTCTTTCTCTTTGCTTTCACTGACTGACTCTCCCCCTTTTTGGTTGCATTGGTTGCAAGGGTTTGAGTAGCAGAAAGCCTTGTGCTCACAATCTCCTCCACCAGGATTGTATGATTGAGGGAAGCCTCTCATCCATGGTTTTGATCACAATGTATGTGATCATTGGGGTGATGAGAGGTAGGGATTGCTGAAAGATAGCAGTTGTTTGCTCAGAGGGGTTCTGTCCCTGAGAAGCAGTGCCAGAAATAGAAGCTGGTGGCTCGGAAGTTTTGAGTGGCTGAGTGTGTGGGAGACCTTCAGGTGAAGGTGCCATCTGTGGGTTTAAGTTGGTGGCAGATGGCTTGCTTTTTGAGAGAATTGGTCAAGTAGTCTTTGTAGTCTACTGACTTCTTCCTCAAGAATTGTGTTCTGGGCCAGAACATCATAAAAGAAGCCCAGGTCATCATCAGCAGATGCTGAATCACCTGACCTCCTGCTTGTAGCAGGATGTACATGCACTGGGTGTAGACCAGTTTTAACATGTGCCCCTTTTTCTTGGAACTGGGGACTTCCAGCCTCAGGACGATGTCCTTCATCAGCTGTTGCCTCTGGTGAGTCTTAGCTATGTTACCAGCCTCAGTCTGATCATGTGCTGATTCAGAAGAGGTGGCAGCCTCACCAGATGTTCTAGTCTCCATACCACACCAGGAGATAGAACAATTAAACCCTGGTGCTGTGGGCTGTCAGAAGCATGTTGATCCTCTTCCTCAATTGCTGTGGTTTTCCCCTTTGTTGGTGTTTGTTGGGGAGGAGGAGAGGCATGCAGCTGAGCCAGCACGTTTGCAACAATGAGAGTAGGACTTTGTGGGGCGGTTGCAGTGGGAGATGGGGTAAAAGCAATATGCACCTGGGGAGAATGGTGCTCTTCAATGGCAATCTCCTCAAATGAGGAAGATCCCAGATTAGTGGGTACCCCTTCTTTGGTTGCTGCAGGCTCCTTTTAAGAGGAATCCTGAGCGGCTGTGGCTGGTGAAGTCCTTGTATCCACTAGGGGGTTATACCAGTGGATATAGCCTGCGTTTGTGTTACAGGGGCATCCTCAGGGGACTCATTTCCCTGAGTAGCCTTTTTTGTCTTCTTTTTAGTGGGTTTGGTGGGGACTTTGGATTTGGAGGTGGTGGCGGTGGGTTTAGCTGCGTGGGTTTGCGCAGCTTGGCAGCCATTTTTAATGATGGTCAGAGTTGTGCTGGGAGTATACTTCAGGCAATACAGCCGTAGCAGGGACTCCCAGGCCAACAAGTCCCTCAGCTTGAAGCTGGTTTTCAATTATGGCCATTATGAACCGAGGATATAATATCCAACGGTTAGCAAGTTGTTTTTGGGCCATATCCTTGACCTCTAAAAATAATATTTCAGAAAAATTTAAAGGTTGTTGCTCAAGGATGGAGTACATTACCTGTTGCCACCTTGTGGACATTTGATCCCATGATGAAGTCTTGGGGGCAAGGCAGACATTTATCATGTGAAAGATGAGACATTCGGCATCCTGGAAATGTTTCTTCAATATGGTAGATGCACTCAGGTTACCCTGGTATCCATGGTGGGCACATGATTGATCTATTGTGCCCTTTGGATAACCAGTTGGAAAGTGGCATCATCCAGATTAGGGTTTGGCGAAGAGTGTCTGGAGTAATGACAACTTTTTGACGATGGACAAACGATTGAAGAGACTCTGTGTCATTCTCCTCAGAGACAAGAGTGACGTTTGTCTAGAATTGGTTAAGAGATTCGGCATATATGGTGGGATTTAACAGAAAAGCCCTTTTGTAAGGTGACTGAACCATTAAATCAATGGCGTTGTGAAACATGGTCCAGTATGGCGATTTTGTGAGATGTGCGACACAGTTGTGTCGTGGTTTTAGTTGGCATGGTCGCCATTGATGAAGAGAGGTTACAGAGTTTTTGAACGTTAGGTTTGAGAAGAGAGGAAAGGAAAAAACTCTAAAGGTGGGATAAGGTATTTAAAGGGTAGGGTTAGAAAACGACTGAAGGTTTTGGTGTTAGTCATCAGTTGTTGAAACTACTGATGACGTGGTATTAACTTTCAGAGGTTTGGAATGACTGACCGTATTGGTGTGATTAGCAGTTGTTATAAAACAACTGAAGACTTGGTTTTAACCGTCAGACGTTGAAACAGCTGAAGTCTCTGATTTAGTCATCAGTAGTTATTAAACTACTGAAGACAGTTTTGACTTCAGGTGTGGAACAACAAGGACTTGGTATTAGTCATCAGTAGTTGGGAAACTACTAAAGACTTTGGTTTTACCATCAGTTGTTGTAAACAACTGAAGACTTGGTGTTAGTCATCAGTAGTTGTGAAACTACTGAAGACATGGTTTTGCTTCAGTTGTTTAGAACGAAACAGCAGTTGGGAAACTACTGAAGAGAAAAAGGCTCATCAGTAGTTGTCGTCAATTCATTGCTTTTCAGCTGTTTCATACTGTCCTCAACACGTACTCATCAGACGTTTTCATCTGTTTTTACATGAGTTTCATAGACATCAGTACGTATTTGTATTTTGACATATTGTGTAGCTACATCAGCTGTTGTAACTACATCAAGACTTGATATTGAGTAAGTTAAAGTACTTGAGGAAAGATAAGTAATCCGTAGGAGAAAATAGGTAAGAAAAAATATGATATATGACATATAAACTAATGATCATTAATACTTGTGAGCTGAGATCATCAGTAGTTGTCACTTATTCTAGCTGCAGCATACCAAGCCTTAACACTAGGTTTTGAAATGTTGTGCTATCCAAGGCTTAGTGAAAATGTCTGCAAGCTCATCAGCACTAGAAAACATTTTTGATCAATCAGACCTTTTTCAAAACAATCTCTAATAAAATGGTGTCTGATTTCAATATGTTTAGTCCTAGAGTGCTGGACAGGATTCTTGACAATACAAAGAGCTGAAGAGCTGTCCATTAACAATGGGGTCTTAGTCTCTGTTATGCCATAATCTAATAATTGGTTTTGAAGCCAGAATACCTGAGATGTACAGCTTGCAGCAGCAATGTACTCTGCTTCAGCATGTGATTGTAGCAACTGAGGTCGCTTCTTACTCTGCCAAGAAATCAAGCAGTGCCTAAGAATTGGCATCCTCCAGAAGTGGACTTTCTTGTCAACTTACACCCTACATAGTCACTGTCAGAAAAAGCAACTAATTTACAGAATGTCTAGTAGAACCATAAACCTAGAGATGGAGTGCCTTGCAAATATCTAAAGATCCTCTTGACTGCAATCAAATGAGACTCCTTAGGTGCAGCCTGAAATCTAGCACAAAAACATGTAGCAAACATAATATCTGGTCTAGAAGCTGTTAAGTACATCAAGGACCTAATCATACATCTGTAAAGTGTTTCATCAACCACTTACCTTCTGATATGTATCCAGTTGTGTGGTGGTGCGCACATGGAGTAGAACAGGGCTTACACTTTTGTAAATCAAACTTTTCCAAAAGATCTTTTGTGTATTTGGACTGATGAATGAAAATTCCATTAGCCTTTTGATTGATTTGCAAACCAGAAAGAACTATAACTCTCCCATGGCACTCATTTCAAACTTCTGTTGCATCAACTTTGTAAAGGCATCACACAACTGGGGATCAGAGGATGCAAAAATAATATCATCTACTAAAATTGAACAAGTAGATTATGCTGCCCAGCTTTCTTAACGAATAAGTATTATCTATGGAGCCTCTAGTGAAATTATTTTCCAGAAAGAAAGTTTGATAATGTCTCATACCAAGCTCTAGGAGCTTGTTTCAATCCATAGAGAGGCCTTATCAAGCTTATACACCCAATTAGGATGTTATTGTCCTCAAAACCTAGTGGTTGACATACATAAACCTCTTTTATTTTTCCATACAAAAATGCACTTTTGACATCCATTTGAAAAACTTTAAGGTTGTGATAAGCAGCATAAGCTAAAAACAATCGAATTGCTTCCAGTCTGGCTACAGGGGCAAAGGTTTCATTATAATCAATACCTTCCTCTTGTGAAAACCCCTGTACAACCAGTCTGGCCTTGTTCTTAACAATAAGCCCATTTCATCAGTTTTGTTCCTAAACACCCATTTAGTGCTATTGCACACTTACCTGGAGGTAGAGGAACCAGTTCCCACACTTGCTGTTTCTTGAACTGAAGAAGCTCAAGCTGCATGGCTTCAACCCATCCATTGTCCCTTAAAGTAATGTGATAGTTCTTTGGCTCTTGCTGACTAATGAAGAGAGCATAGAAGTAGAAATTTGACAATTGACTTCTTGTTGAAACGGCAGCATTGATATCACCAATGATTTGAGACATAGGTTGATTCTTCAGATCTTGGTACATAATAAGATCCGTGCAAGTGTTTGTAGCAGGCTCAGCAGTAACAGATGGTGATGGTGAAGCATTTCCTTGAAACCAATCAGTAGATGTTAATTCAAAGGAAGTTGAATTTGTAGAAATCTCATCAGCATTTGTTGTGGATTGTGCTACTGAAGCTATAGGAACATCAGGTCTAGCTGAATCAGGAAATTGATCACTAAACTTGAAAAGGTGATTACTAATGTCATCATCATCATCAGTAACACCAGATGGATGACTAGCTATGAAAGATGATGGATTCATATGATCTGCAACAGCAGGTGGTTGATAAGGAACATATTGCAGAATGTCCAGATCAAACAACTCCACAGGGTTTTGTGGAATTGTATCCTTAGGGGATTCATTGAACTTCACATGCAAGGTTTCTTCAACTATCTTTGTCCGATAGTTGAATACTCTATAAGCCTTGCAAGTGGATGAATACCCAACAAAATACCCTACATCCACCTTAGAATCAAACTTTTGGAGTTGATCCTTTGTGTTGAGAATGTAACAGGGACACCCAAATGCTCTAAAGAATGAAATCAAAGGGGCTAAATGATGTAAAACTTCATAAGGAGTTTTCATCAACCTCTGATTTACTAAGGCTCTATTCTGTACATAGCAGGCTGTATTGATAGTTTCAGCCCAAAAGGTCAGTGGCAGACCAGAATCAGCCAACATGGACCTTGCAGCTTCAATGAGGGTCCTGTTCTTCTCTCCACTACTCCATTTTGCTCTGGAGTCCTGGGATGCTATACTGCCTCTTGATTCCCTTTGACAAGTAAAACTCATCAAGAGTGTGGTTTCTGAATTCAGTACCATTGTCACTCCTCACACACTTAACTGGTAGGGAATACTACTTCTCAACGTAACACAAAGTTCATAATGGACTGAGCAGCCCTCCTTTGAATGCAAGAAGAAGGTCCATACATATCTAGAGTAATCATCCACAATTACTAGACAGTATTTCTTCTTTGCCATACTCATTACCTTCACAGGACCAAAAGATCCATGTGCAGTAGTTGTAAGCAGGCATTAGACTTGGATTCTTCTATGGTTGGGAATGAAACTTTATGTTGTTTCCCTTTTAAGCATGCAGTGTAGATTTCATCAAAATGAACTCCTTTATTGGAAGACCTCTCACTAAACTCTTGTGGATGAGCTGATTCATGTTTTTGAAATAACATGACCCAGCCTTCTATGCCACAGTTTAGATTCTTGGAGAGAGGCCTTGGAGAACAAGCATGGATGGCCTCTTAACTCAATTTTCTTTGATAGATCCAAGGCATATACTCTTCCTATCCTGTTAGCCTTCAGGAGAGTATTGTCATCCAGTACTTTGTCAATCAAGCTCATAACCTTAGAAGACAGAATCCTACAGTTCTGGCTTGTGAAAAGAGCAACATGTCCTTTGTCACACATCTGACTGACACTCAACAGATTGTATTTGAGATTCTCCACATGGTTGACATCATCAAATCTAATATCTCCATTACACACAAATCCCTTTCCAATGATGTAACCTTTAGCATCATTTCCAAATGAGACAAATCCCTTCTTTCCCTAAGAGTAATCATGATGAAGAGAGCTGCTCCCAGTCATGTGCATGGATCCTCCACTGTCCACATACCAGATGCTTCTTTGGCATGCTGAAGAACTTGCACAATCATAAGAAACTAGTTAGCTTTGGAGACCCAAACCTTTTTGGTTTTAGGACTGACTTTATCAACAGATTTAACCATAGCCGGTTTCTCATGATTAACAGCTGATGAAGATGGAGATGGTGCTGAAATAGATTTGGACCTAGAATTCCTCTCCAGTGGTTTGGTCACAGTGGCTTCAAGTTGGTTAACTCTCCCCAACAGATGCTGAACCATCATAACAAGCTGTGTCTGATTTGAAGCTCGAGCTTTCAGTTCATTTGACACTCCAGAGCTTGTTTTTAATGAGTTCCTGTGACCCACCATTTACTCCTTCTTAGATTTCACAGACTTAGTCTTATGTTTATCATGAGGAACAATATCAGCTGCCTTCTGATAAACCGTATCCTTCTTAGTGGATTTGGGTAAGGCCTTGGGTTTATCAGGTTGAGATGATTGTGGTACAAACTTGGTCTCAAACTCAGTTTTCATTTTATTTATTTCTAGTTTAATGAGCTCATCTCTTTGGAGCTTTAAACCCTTTTTGTACCAACATTCATCAGATAGATGATTGAATTTACCACAAATTTCACATGGTTTATTCTTCATCTTGGACATCTTTACTGCTGAAGTGGAAACTACTGAAGGTGTGATCTTCAGTACTTTCCTCCTATCAGTACTAGGTACTAAAGGATTTGTAACAGCTGAAGACTGGTAATTCAACTGTTTTCCATCCGTCCTAATAGACTGTTTGATGGATTCCTCAGCAGTTGTTAGTCCTTGTATTTCAACTGATTCGAAATGCTTTTCAGATGTTGGGTCTCTTTCAGTACTTCGGGTACATTGAGGAACAACATCTGAAGTACTCAGCTTCATATGAGTCTCAGTAGTTAGACCATCAATCAATTTATTTGTTGAGATCTTAACACTAGTTTCATTCTCTGATCTTAGATTATCATTGGAGAATGACTCACACGATAATGTGGTTTGGAGATTGCTTTCACTTTCAGACTTAACTATGGAGTTAGGGGTAAAGTCTGTTGGTGGAGCAGTATGGTTGTAACCAATGCCAAACTTCACATTTGAAGCAGTTTGCTTGCTAAGAAGCATTTCAAATCCCTTGCATGATCAGACCCAACGCTCACACTCAACTTGGGTCACTGCAAGTTTTTCTTTGAGACTCCTGTGGTCTTCCAGAATAACCTCTAGCTTGGCCTTTTCATCATTTAATTGGCATTTAAGCTTATAAATCTCATCACTTTTACTGTTAAGAGCAGACTCATACTCAGCTTTTCTTTTGAAAATGGTTTTCTCAAACTCAAGTTTTTGATTTATTAATGCTACATTTGCCTCTCTAATAGAGACAAAGGCAGCTATGCATGATTCAGAACATAACTTGGCTTTAGCCTCTGAATACCTGAGTTACCTGTAAAGATGATGCATTTGAACAGGAACCCTCAGTAGACTCCAGGGCCATGAGAGCAAGATTTCCAAAAGGGTATTCACCACCATGTTGACTAGCACCAGCATAGTATTGCTCAGTGTGACTAGACAAGTTATCAGGTAAGCTATTCAAGTCAACGACTCCAGGTGTGAAGAAGCTGTGATGAGGTTGTGATTGAGATGGAGATGGTTGAGGTTCTGGTAGTGCATGAGACTGTGGTACAATAGGAGCTTGAACTTGATTTGACTGTGGCATAATAGCAGGGATAAGGATATGGCATTTGACCCTGAGGAAGAAAATATGCAGGAGATTGAGGGTGTGATGAATGACTAGAACCAGCAGAATGTTGCCCTTTGGATTGTGAATTGTTATTTGAAAAAGTCAAAAAGGGTGCAGAAGTGTTAGATCCATTGATCTACACTCTCTTGCAAAGTTTCCAAGCCTGTGGCATTTGTGACACTTCAACTTGCTCTTGTAAAAACCGACTTTGGTTTTGTTAGAGAGTCCAGGAAATTTCCTCCAGTTCTCTTGTAGAATTTCTGAGATCTGATATTGATCAAGGCCATTTGGCTCAAAATATCCATCTCTTCTAAATCATCATCAGCAATGCCCTTCAAATCATCCATGATAAAGCATAGATTGTCACTATTATTACCAGAATGACAATCAACACTCACAAAGGCATGATTAGAATTGTTTGAGGTGAAATCAATATGCTCATGATAGTGACATTCTGATCCTGCATACTCTGACTCATGACTTACCAAGGTAGTTTCCTGGTACAAAATCATCAGTGAGCTTTCCAGATGATGACAGTTTTCGTTTCTGTTCTATCTCTCTCTCAAATGTGAGCAATTCCCATGGAGTTGGGTGAGAGATAGTTTGTCCAAATTTGCACTGGAGCGTAGGACAATAGTATATGTGTCCCATCTCTCAGGCAGTGATTTGAGAAATCTGTTATTCATCTGGCTATTTGTGTACTCATGTTTGACCATTTTTAATTCAGAGATCAAACAAGAGAACCGCTCAAACTGTTGAGTCAGTGTCTCACCTTCCTATGAGAGAATGTCTCATATTGTTGGGCAAGGATTTCTCTATTATTTGCCAAGACCTCATCTTGTTGCTCCAAATTGTTCTTTCAAGGCATTCCAGAGGTCATGGGCAGTTTCATAATGCATTAGCCCAGAATAGATTTCATTGGGCAGTGCCATGGCCAGAATTCCATGGGCTTTTGCATCAATCTCAAACAATTTCTTATCTCATCTGAGTATTGCTCCCTCCTCTTCAGAACCATTTGATTGGTTTCCGGGTTATTCACCATAGGCTTGTGTGGACCATGTACCATTGATGTCCAACAACCTGAGCTGTTAACAGACAGGTGATGGAGCATTCGTCGTTGCCATATGTTATACTCACTCCTAACCAGCATTGGAGGCTTGGTTGAGGAAACAGTATTGTGAGGATCATTGGAAGGAGTAGTCATTTTAGTTCCAAATACAATTTAATTCAAGCTTTTAAAAAATTTTACACAGACCACAACAGACTCAATGAAAACCAAGAATAATCTCAGTATGAATGACCAAAAACACAGAAAATTCAATCTCTATAACCGTTTCTTGCAAAAATGCTAATTCAATCAAACTTGGATCTTGGATAGCAGTTTCAATGATCAATTATTAGATCGATCAATGATGAACCAGCTCTGATACCATTTGATAGGATCAGTGATCTCAAGTTGATGGATTAGAGTGTAACGCAGCGGAATAAGAACAACAATTAGACAAATTATAGCAAGAATTTGATATTCGTATGAAGAACAAGCTCTTTAGTCGTTTTACAAATATCAAATTTAGTCGTTTGTAACGAGAGAATATATTTCTGTGAAAAGGAATGTTTCAATAATATCAAATTTTTTTGCGCAATCATTCACCGATTACAATTAGGTTGACACTCCTTATATAGAGTGCAATCACTGCTGATATCACGGGATAGTAACATCTGGCAGATTTATTACAAAAATAACTAAAACTTAACAAACTACTGAAATGTTCACAACTACTGAGAACATATCAGAGTGCTAACTATAAAACATAAAACTACTGATACGAAACTACTGAAACTACAACGACTGAAGAACAAGCTCTTTAGTCGTTTTACAAAACTACTGAAAAAAAAACATAAAACTACTGAAAGAAAACCGTCACAACTACTGAAGAAGACCTCTTCAGCTGTTGTGACAACGTCTGATACTTGGTCTTCAGTACTTGTCTTCAGCACTTGTGTCTTCAGACTTTGTCTTCAGCACTTGTGTTCAGACTTTGTCTTCAGCACTTGTGTCTTCAGACTTTGTCTTCAGCACTTGTGTCTTCAGACTTTGTCTTCAGCACTTGTGTCTTCAGACTTTTTCTTCAGCACTTGTGTCTTCAGACTTTGTCTTCAGCTGTTGTGGACTTCAGCAATTGTTGTGACGTCTGTGGGACTTAAGGTTTTTCTGATCCGGCTCATTGGTTCTTTTGGTCCAACAACAATAAAGTAAAAATGTTTTAAAATGTAATTCTTGCCCAAAAAATCTGTTTAAACATGCAAAACTAGGGATCTAGAACTTACCTCTGGCAACTTTCGTGAATGATTTCTTCAAACCCGAATGCACTAGAGTTCAAACACCTAGAATGCCAAAACTCACATAACCCAAACACACATAAACACATAAGCACAAACCCGAAGGCTGAAAATCAGCCAAAACACTCCAAAATATCGAAAACATACCTTGAATTCAACTTGTTCTGGTTCTTCTTTCAAAATCTGAGAGTTCTTCACTTTTTCTCTCTAAACCCGAAACAAACATGATGTGCAGGAGATTATGGGAGACCATATCACCTTTTGTACAAAATATAATATTATTTTATCCTTTTTACACTTTTTGTAGGATTCTATGTCCCGAAGACACTTAGAATATTGATGTGGTTAGTACGTTATGATCCAAGTCGGGTTATACCCAAATAATAAGCTTTGAAAACACAAATGATTATTTAATTGATGATGTGATCATGCAATTAAATAATAACACACCAAATTTAGGAAATTGGTTTTATAAACAATTATATATGAAATGGGTCAAATCATAAGGATGATTTGTTGATGGATTTTATTAATCATATTGTTATTTAAAAGGGTTTAAATAACATAATATAATGTAATGTTAGTGATCTTTAATTAAAATGTTTAATTAAAGATTAGTGCATAAAACATATTAGTATGGTTCTTGCACTTGTCACACATTAAAAATCCAAGAGGGTCCATGAACTTTTAATGTGTCAACAAGAGATTAAAATGAGAGGGAATCCCAGCTTTTATTTAAAAGTTTCGGCCACCCCATGGACCAATGGGGTTCTTTTCTTTTATCTTCGTAACACACACTCCTTAAGGTAGAGTGTAGGACTCTCCAACCTCATCACTTCACATGCAAAACATCAAAAAAAACACTCTCTCTTCTCTCCTGAAGTTTCGAATAGCAGCAGCAAGAAAAAGGGTTTTTGGAGTTGATCTTGGTGTAGATTCTCCCTAACAAGACACGTTTGCAAGTAAGCTTTGGGTATACAAGCTTGAGGACTTCTACCCTTGAAGTCTTGGCCAATTTTGAGCATCAAACATCCACTTTTCTGTCGGTTTTAAGCTGCTGGGAAGGTAGTTCTTCACAGCTCATTATAGCTGTGATTTTATGTTGTTTTTCTTATGTTCATAGCTTGCTCATTCACATATTATGATCCTTTGTTTTTGGGTTTGCTTTTACATTTATATGGTCACCTAAAGAACACGTTTTTCAGCTTATAAGTAAGTATATGAAGTTGTGATTCCGCTGCGTTTTTCAGAAAGTTAATGGGTTAAACTAAGTTTTATGTTCTTGCAAACCCAACACTTTTAACCCCTTAAATTGGGTTTTATTGCTTTTCTTACTTTTTCTTTTAATAAAACTCCGGGTGTTACAAGTCCATTCCCCTTATATAGGTTTCGTCCCAGAAACCTGTTTCAACTCAAATAGATGTGGGTAAAGCTGTCTCATCTCTTCTTTAGTCTTCCACATAGACTCGGATCCCTTTCTATGCTTCCACTATACTCGCACCAAGGGAACTGTTTTATTCCTCAATCTCTTCTCCCCTCTGTCAATGATCGCCACTGTTTTTCTTCACGTAATTGATCCACTCATCTACCTTAATTTCCTCGAGTGGCACAACCATATATTCATTAGCTAAGCACTTCCTCAAGTGAGATACATGGAATGCCAGAACTCATCGAGTAGTTCCAACCTATAGGCCACTCTCCTACAAGAGCAACGATTCAGAAAGGCCCTATATACCTCGGGCTCATCTTACCCCGCTTCCTAAACTGAATGATACTCTTCCAAGTTGAGACCTTGAACATAACCTTATCAACTACATTGAACTCAATTGGTCCACGTCTCTTGTCAGCGTTTGACTTTTGCCTATTGTTGGTTGCCTTCACAAAGGCTTTGATCTTTTCTAGTTTCTCAATCATAGCTTCGATCACCTTGATACTTCCCAACTTCTTCTGACCAATATCACCACAACAAACAGGTGTTCTACATATCCTACCATATAGCATCTCATAACGAGGCATACCAATGCTAGCATGATAACTATTATTGTATGAGAACTTGGCTAATGGCAAATGGTCATCACAACTTCCTCCGAATCAATGATGCATGCTTGAAGCATATCCCCAAGCGTCTGAATGGTTCTCTCTGACTGACTATCCGTCTGTGGATGATAAGTCATGCTAATATGTAACCTTGTCCCCATCACATAGTGAAATCTCTTCCAAAACTTAGATGGAAACAGGGTGTCACGATCAGACACAATAGACACTGGTACACCATGATGAGTTACAATCACTTTGATAAACAGATCTGCTAATCTCTCGGAGGAATATGTTTCATGGATCGGTAAGAAGTGAGCAATGTTTGTCAAGTGATCAACTATTTACCCATATTGCATCGTACCCTTTCGTGGTACATGATAGGTTTGTAATAAAATCCATGGTGATATTTTCCCACTTCCACTTCGGTATATCCATAGGTTGGATGTTCCATACGGCTTTTGATGCTCTGCCTTCACTTGGAAGCAAGTAACACACTTACTCACATACTCCGCTACTTCGCACTTTATGCCTGGCCACTAATAATCTTGTTCATATCATGGTACATCTTTGTAGCACTAGTATGAATAGAGTATCAAGTCTTGTGAGCCTCATCCATGATCTTCCCATGTAGATCCCCATAACATGGAATCCACATCCGTTCGAATCGCGTTCTAACACCGAGAGTGTTTTCAGCCAACTCCGGGACTAGACCTCTCATCATTTTGGAGTTGAGGCGATCTTTTTTCAACTCGTCTTGAAACTCCTTGACCTACTTCATCATGTCGGAGGTCATAAATAATTGATAAGCCTTCACTCGTATTGGTTCAGGCCTATCCTTTCGGCTAAAGGCATCTACCACTACATTGGCCTTGCTTGAATGGTAATGGATTTCACAACCAGAATCCTTTATAAGTTCTAACCATCTCCCATGCCTCATGTTCAAATCTTTCTGCTCGAAGAACTACTTCAAGATCTTATGGTTAGTGAAGATAGTACACTTCATCCTATACAGGTAGTGTCTCCAAATGTTTAATGCAAAGACCACAGATGCTAGCTCCAAGTTATGAGTAGGGTAATTAATCTCATGAACCTTCAATTGTCAAGATGCGTAAGGTATAAACTTTCCTCGTTGCATTCATACGCACCTTAACCCCAACTAAGAAGTGTCAGGACCGTGTACGTACGGAATACTAACAGATTCCATGTTTATACCGAATCAAATAGTGCGGAATCCTATTTGATTGGTGATCAAATTAGTGAGAATGTTAACCCGATCGATATAAGAATAAACTAAACGTTAAGAACGAATAATAATCGATCAAGAACAATCTATGAACTTGGACTAGCTTTCTTAGACGTTATGGATGGCTGGGGTTTGTGAAAGTATCAAGTGTTCTTAAATTGTTATGTTTTTTCATGAATTAAGTGGTATTTATAGGTTATGGGTTTCCATTCGTACGACTGAACCATTAGCATTATTCAGTCGTGCGAATGAATCATGCGACTGAGTCATACGCACGACTGAAGGCTCAATCGTGCGAATGAGTCAATCTTATGTCTCAATCATACGACTGATCCAGTCTCCTGGTTCAGTCGTGCGACTGGTCCATAAGCATGATGTATTCATGAGTATGTGTTGGACCAAAAGAACCAATGAGCCAGATCAGAAAAACCTGTAAGTCCCACAGACATCAAAACAACTGAGGTGGTCTACAACAGCTGAAGATAAAAGCTAAAGACAAAGTCTGAAGACAAAGTCTGAAGACAACAGCTGAAGACAAAGTCTGAAGACAAATTCTGAAGACAAAGTCTGAAGACAACAGCCGAAGACAAAGTTTGAAGATAAAGTCTGAAGACAAAGTCTGAAGACAACAGCTGAAGACAAAGTCTGAAGACAAAGTCTGAAGACAAAGTCTGAAGACAAAGTCTGAAGACAAAGTCTGAAGACAAAGTCTGAAGACAAAGTCTGAAGACAAAGTCTGAAGACAAAGTCTGAAGACAAAGTCTCAAGACAAAGTCTGAAGACAAAGTCTGAAGACAAAGTCTGAAGACAAAGTCTGAAGACAAAGTCTGAAGACAAAGTTCTCAGAAGTTATCATAACAGCTGAAGTAGTTCTCTTCAGTAGTTGTGATAGTTTACTTTTCAGTAGTTTGTAATTAGTAGTTTTATATTATGTAAAACATCTGAAGTTCTTACACTTCAGATGTTATAACTTCAGTAGTTGTAATGTTAGCTTATACTTGGCTTTTAGTGAAGGTGTCCTCAGTTGTTGTGTGCATCTTCAGTAGTTTAGATTACTTTCAGTTGTTTGTATAAATCAGTTAGCTGTCACTATCAAGTGACGTCAGCTGATGTCACATTCCTTTATAAAAGGAATGTTGACCTAATTTCCTGAATTGTGAAGCATGTGCGTGAATGAAAACATTATTTTTGCAGAAAACTTTCTTTCTCTATAACCGTTACTGTTTGATTGAATATTCATATTATTCTTGCTAAAATTTCGTCTAATTCGTGTGCTATTCCGCTGCAAATCTTAATCTAATTGCTCAAACTAGCTCCCGATCCTTTTCAGTATGGTCCATAAGTATGGGCCATTAGCATGAATACTCATCCAACTATGTTGAACACATTACTTAATCATTATTGACGTAGAATTGTGTACAACATCCTCAAACCTATATAATAAGTTCATTATACTTTAACACAATAATAATATGAAATATTAAACATTAATAAACATCAACCACATATTATATTGCATTCAACTGTTACATTACATATGTGTAAGACATAAAAGACTTTTAAATTTAAGCTCATAAACTAGGTACACATGTATCTACAAACTCCCCCTTGGACCTAGTTTCCTCTATCATCTAACACTCTTCACATGATCTTGGAACTTCTTGTACTTCTCCTCTTTTGTAACTCCTACATGTATTTAAAATGCAAAGCAGAGTCTTATCACGTGTTGAAATTGGAGAGCTTGTACAATGTCCTGCGTATCATAGAACAATAGACACTTGTATAATGTGTAGACATCTTTAGCTGATAAGTTTGTAAGCCACATAGGGTCAAATACCCATATAGTATCAATTTTTCCATCTCTATTAGCATTATGATAGCTTCGCTCGTTCGCCAGTCGTAATACCACCATTTGAAATGTGGAGTGAAGTACTGAGGCAATTCTCGTAAGGGAATCTTTAACATTATGCGCGGGGGACTCCACTTCATCACAACTTTAGGCTTCCTGGATATAGGGTCCACTTCTGACTTATGTATGAACCTATTCGGTTGTTGAGGTCTGATGTTTACCCACCTAGTGTGGTATTCCTTCATTAACGCAGCCTGGAACCATCCTGACATCTTCCTCGGATTTGCATACAGAAGATCTAAACATGCCAGCCGGTTGAGCTCAAAACTAGGAAGAGTATTCAGATCATGAGGATATCTGAAGTACTCGATTCCTTTCTCTCTCTTTACTGCATAGAGTCCTAAGTCTTCAAAATACACCCACGCTATGATCTTTCCAGACACCTTTTGATGACATTTGACTCAATAGAGCTTGGTGTAGGCATTTTGCTTTTGTGGCACGCGTTGGGCTTTATCTTTGCAAATTAAGCTGCCCATTCAGCTTTCTTGTTATCAACATTTGTGTTTGAAGCTTGAGCTTGGTTTTCTTCTTTCTCTTTCTCCTTTTCCATTTCCTCCAGTTTCTCAAACATAGCACTACTAAAAGTATCACCCAAATTGGGTATAACATTACCTTCATGGTCAGTGTACTCTGGATAATATTCAATAATAGCATCCTCTAACTCAATTTCATCTATGTCGTTCAGCTCATCATCACTCGCGACATCAACTTTTGGAGCGTCTTTGACTAGCTCGTCAGGATTCAGCCTAAATATTTAAATGAGCTGTTCATCCGTAAGGTCATGTATAATCTCTCCCTCTTCCTGAGTGTAGCTCACAGATCTCCTGACTATCCCTTGCAAGTCAAGAATCATTGTAAGTTGAGTTTTAACTTGCTGAAGGGGTTTGACATCATACTCGTCTGTCTGTTGAGCTTCATCTGTTTAATTAAACATTATGCACATCACACATAAGAATTACGTTTGTCTTGATCGATCGGTTCTTCAGCTGGAGGAGCGGAGGATGAGGCTCCTTGCTCTTGGTTTCTCTTCGTGCGCCTCTCCTGAGCTGGAGGATTTGAGGTTGATGCGGACGCATCACCTTCCTGATCATCATCATCATCCTCTTGATCTTTTCCGCTCGGTCCTTCTTCCTCAACATCTTTCTCAGAATCGTCTTCATCCTCCTCATCATCATCATCATCATCATCATCACCATCCTTGATCTTTAGTGGCTCGTTCTTTGACCCCTTGAGCTTTAGCAATATCTTCTTGTTCTTCTTCTCAAGCTCCTCTATCTTCTTCACCGAAGCCAACACTAGCTCATTTTGACTTGTTAGTGCTTCGTGGCTCGGCCTAGGGCTTTCTCATACTGGTCACTTTTCTTGCTGATCTCCAAGATCATCTGTGCCTGAGCTGCATTAACCTCCATCATCTTGTGTAGATGAGTAGCTCTTTGCTCATTAGTGGCAAACAGCCTTAACATAATGCTATTGAGGTTAGCAAGCTGTTCCTCTAACTCGATATTGGGTAGAGTGGGTCTAGCTGTGAATGTAGAGTGGGTGGGGGGACTTGCTTGCTGACTGGTGGTGGTAGTACTGGAAGTAGTGAATATGGGAGGTGGAATTGGAGTGGGATGTGATGGAATGGCTATGGTAGTGGTGAGTGATAGTGGTAGTTGGAGGAGTGGTGGTGGTAGAAGATGTGGTGGTGGTGGTAGGAATGGTAGTGGTGGTGGTTGTGGTAGTGGTGGTGGTTGTGGCTGTGGTAGAAGATGGCCAAACAATCTCCTCACTGGGGGCTTCACCTGCTTCCCCCAGTACACCTTCATCCGATCCAGTGTCGTATCCTCCATCACTTCTAACGTAACAACATCACCCTTCTCCTTAGGCAATAGAGGAAGCTTCTTATCGATGATTATTTGTAGAAACCGTGGATAGAGGCAGAAGGCTTCCTTGCCTTTGGCCTCTGTGTTCTCTATCAAATATGAGAAAAGCATGCGGGAGAAACTGAATGGGTGATTTAGTACCAGTGCAAAGTATGCATTCTAGATTTGGTCAGACATCTCATCAAATGCACCATGCCTGGAGGCTATGCCTTTGAGGATCACATGTCCAAATACTTGAACTAAGGGCACATGTTGTCCTCGTTCAGTACACCAACATTAATGTCACCAGCGTACTTGATCCTCAGAAAGCATCCATGAGGTTGGATATGCTCTGTCTTCCCCCAGATCCAAGACCCTCCTCAGGTCGTCTTCAGTGATCTCAATGTCTTGTCCAAAGATAGAGCTTCGGATACAGTAAGGCTGAATCGATCGCTCAACTGATGCACCTTCCCAGAATGCCTGCTGAATAGATCTGTATGGAGTGCATGGGCTAGAAATAGCCTTGTATATCCTCGATCTACGCAGGAATGCAATGATCTCCGCAAACTCGGAACATTCCGAGTGGTGTCATCCAGATGAGCATACATGTTGTGCTTAGTGCTCATAGTCCATCTCTCAGCCATATTGTTGTAACACATGAAACATAAACATTAGAGTTGTGTATAGAAGATGGCAATTGAATCTTAAACTATTTTAGATCAAACTGGTTCAATCGTGCGATTAAACCATACGACTGAGTTAAGTCGTGCGATTGAGCCAACGGCTAAGTTCAGTCGAGCAATTGAGCTTGCGACTGAACTTAGTCATGTGTTAAGCCATGCGGTTGAGTTAGGCGTGCAACTGAGTCACCGAATGATTCAATCTTACGATTGAATCTTACGCTGCTCTATCGTGCGACTGAGGTTCATTCGGAGTGTCCATTCGCATATGGTTCTGTTTAACACTCTGACCTTGAATCTTGGTCAAATCTTGATGTTACACGTCATGTTTAGACTCATTTGACTCGCAAACACTCTAAATAGCACCTAATGTCCTTCAACTCAATGATTATGTCCATTTAAGTGGTCTATTTGAGTCGTTTTACTAATTTTTTGATTTTAGTCGATTAAGTCGGTTAGGGTTTGATTTCATCGGTCCTTTTGATCGATTTCAGTCTCACAATACATGTAGATGGATGAAAAATCGGCTTGGAACACAATCAGCAAGTAATCAAGGCTAAACGAAATTTTGGGCGGAGTGTCTACGTATGAGAGATTTCGAATGCTTTGTAGGGTGGTGAGAAATGCGACCGACTCACCCCCTTTTTATACTGTCTTAATGTTCATTCATACGATTGGACCCATACTCATGCTCCAGTCATGCGACTGAGTCCATACTCATGCTTCAGTCATGCGACTAGGGTTCAGTCGTGCGACTAGCTCATACTCCTTCATCCATTCGTATGATTGGTTCATTCTTGTAGTCCAATCGCATGGTTGTCCCATACTCATGGTCTAATCATGTGACTGGCTCATACTTATGGTTCAATCGTGTGATTGGCTCATACTTATGATCCAATCGTATGATTGGCTCATACTCATGAGTTTGACCTCATACACCTTCAATCCTTTAAAATATTATGTTTTGATATAACATTATGTACACCGATCATCATAGACATGACCCTTTTATAATTTAAAACCATTTGATCACCTCAACGTGATCCTTTTAATTTAATCCGATTGGTCACCTCAGACATGACCTCTTTTAGTGAGTGACTTATAGAGTACCTCCAGTTGTATAGTCCGATTTTTACCTAACAAAAGACTAGAAAAATAGAAAAACAACTTGAAATTAAAAACATATTTTTGTGTTTTTGATTAGGGATGGATTGAAATCTTTTAGGAAACATTAACAGATTTTTCTTCCTGAACAACACAGCTTCAATTAATTTGATCATTTCTGAAACGATTCATTATGGAATCATATAGGTGTATTAGAATAATTTGGGACATTTTGATAAAACATTTTAATGCTCGATTCTTGTTTTGACCAAGACTCAATAGCAATTTTAGGAAATCATACTAGAGCTATAAGATGCACACAATGATTTTGACTGTCAAGAGTTGCAGCCACGATGATTATCAGTATTGTTGATACATGTATGTCCCTAGATCGTGATATGTGATGTAATAGATCTTGTTTGGTATGATTAATGAACTGATATTGATAGTCTGTTGGTTAGAATGTTTAATAGTTCATTAATGAGTCGTGACTGAATTGATTGGGTTTATGATTACTTGAATGATTACATATAATATTATATTAATTAATTAAAACATTCAAACTTAATGAAGTTCTCATGCGAATGGCTCATGCGAATGAACCATAAGCATGAAGAACTTCACACAATGACTCAGTCGCACGACTGAACTAGGAGACTGGATCAGTCGTACGACTGTACATAAGATTGGCTCAGTCGCACGACTGAACACTCAGTCGCACGAATGAACCAACCGCATGTTTCAATCGCACGACTGAACCAAACTAATGGTTCAGTCACACGATTGAATAGTGCCAACCTATAAATACAACTCAATTCGTGAAAACAGTGAGATTCGATCAAGTACGATTCAAGTCGAACCCTACCCGTCCAGAAACCTTCCAAATCGTTCTCCAAGTTCATAGAACACATTAGATCGATTCCTTATCGATTTCTAACGTTAGTTTCAATCCTAGATTGATTCTTCGTGTGTTCTCACTGATTGGATCGCCAATCAAATAGGATTCCGCACTATTTGATCTGGTATACACGTGATCTCTAGGTATTTCTGTCGAATACCAGGTCCTAACAAGTGGTATCAGAGCTATGGCTCTTGATTACGTGTTGATTCAATCAAGATTGCATAAAAGTTTGTGTTTTACACTAAAAACGCAATCTTTGGCATCAAAAGTGATCTTGGAAGTTCCATGCTCATCGACGTTTGGTTTCTACGGACTCAGGCGATTAGAACTTGTGAAATTTCGAATTTTTACGGCTGAAACCCGTCAAACCTAGAAATTTTCGCAAAAGAGCAGCTTCAATCGAACGACTGACTCATTCGTACGACCAGACTCCATTCGCATTGCTCATACGCACGATTGGACCTAGTCGCACCTTCATTCGGCCGATTGAACCGTTCGTTCGCATAGCTCATACGCACCAGATTCATTCGCACGACTGAACCAATCGTCCAGTTCATTCGCACGATTGAACCAATCGCAGAGCTTATACGCACGATTAGCTCAGTCGCATCCTTCAGTTGCATCAGTGAACGTTTTTTTGATTAGATTATAAGTTTATTCATCATGGAAGATCAGATGTCAGCCTTTACTGCTGGGAAGGACTCAAGGATACAGAATCTGTTGCTGCTTGAGAGTGAGGTAGGGAATCACAATAAACACCAAAGCTCTTGACTTTAGATGAGTTTCCCCACTGAAAACAACGTTTTGAGATCTACCTTAATGGAGTAGATCCTAATCTGTGGGAAGCCATTGAGATAGGTTATAGTACACCAGTGGGAGCTGATGGAGTTAAACTAACATTAAGCGGGATGACAGACGCACAGAAAGTAAAGTACAATGCAGAGAAAAGAGTTTATGCATTGATCACTCAGTCTATCCCCAAAGACATATTCCACCAGTATTCCGAGAACAAGCAGTCCAAGAAACTGTGGGATGCGCTAGAGAAGAGATATGACAGTAATGCATCATTGAAGGCAATCAAGGCAAAGGAGTTAAAGAAGGAATTCGATAACTTCTCATCAATTGGTAATGAAAGTTTGGACGAAGTCATAGACAGATTCTACCACTTGATGAGCGAATTGCATACACATGGAGTGGCTACTTCCATGGAAGAGAAAGTAAGCAACATCGCAGACGGGTTGCCTGATAAGTGGGCTACATTCGTGTCTAACCTGAGACAGAATGGAATCCTTGTAAAGCTGGATATAAATGACTTCATTCTTAAATTACGAGAAGAAGCACTAAGGATGAAGTATAGAGCTCAGAAGTCTTCGTACACACAAAATCCAGCTTTATACAACACCACGCCTCAAGCTAAGGCATCTGGAGCACCCCTCCAGACTGCTTTTGTGTCTAGCTCGTCAGGTCCCTCACATGTTTCTCCTGGATCAGACACGTCTGGGTCAATGTACCCATCATATTGGATCAGAATCAAACGCTACCAAACTGAAGATCGAGAACTTCGGTAATGTGACCGTGGACGTAGCACAAGAGCATATGGATCTCTTAGCAGCAGTGGTTCATTCATATGATAGACTTGTTGCTAGGAAGATTGGAAACTGCCATCTGGCAGATGAGGACTACGAGCAGGTGGATGAGATGGAGCTTGAAAGAATGGATATAATGTGGGCCTTAGCAAGTGCTGTTCGGAGGGCGAAGAAGTTTGTGAAAAAGACTGGACAGAACTTGGTTGCTACTAAGGACACCACCTTTGGCTTCGACAAGAGTAAAGTGACCTGCTTTAACTGTGGTGAGAAGGGGCACTTCAAACGAGAATGTGTCAAGCCAAAGAAGACGGGGAATGGGAACCCGTTCTCATCCTTTACTCGCCAGGACAAGCAACCCTCTAATTCTACTTCATCAAACAAGGACCCAAAAGCACTAACTGCTCATGATGATGAAGGACAGGATTGGAGTTTCAGGTTTGTCTCACCAGGAGAATCTAACATTGCCAGTGTGGAGGATATTGACGATGATTCTGCGAGTGAAGGTGATATAGCAGTTGAAATTGCAATGTCACATAGTGAAGAAACAACTGCAGCCGAGGTCAGCTACAAGCCAATGAGGAAGCTTCCACATCAAAGACAGAAAAGCCAGAGTCGACAGAACCAGAATCATCTGATGCGGCACTGATGGCTAACTCTTCTGAACCAACTCAGGTAAGTACCACTGACCAAATTTTTAATAACCATGCTTGTTCTGATTATGACACGTTTAGGAATAGCATCGATGAAAAATTTGCTAGGTTATTAGATCATAATGATAACTTAGTAAAAGATTTACGTCTGTGCACTGAGGCAAATAGAGTACTAAAAAAAATGAGCATTGTTAGGGAAACCGAAGTAGTGGCTTTTAACCAAGCAAACGACATTAGGTACTATCTTAACTCCCTAGAAGACACTAAGAAACAAAGGGCAGTTTTAGAAGTCGAAGTTAATTCATTAAAACAAAAACTGCATAGTTGGACTAGCTCTTCACATATAGTTCAACACTTAGTGAGAGAAAGGAATAACGGGGAGGGATTAGGCTACAAAGTGGTTCCACCACCACCTGAGACCTTGATGAACACCAAGTCTAGACCGGTAAATAATAACCCCATCAAGGATCATGTGGTGACCACCCCTCTTGTTACTGATCCAGACACCTCATGTTCATCTACTGAATCTGGTAAGAAACAAAAGGAGGCCACTTCAAAGGCAAAGGGTAATTGCCATGTGTTTACCTGGAAAATGAATTTGAAAAAGTTAATTTAAAGTTAGGGTCAAATAGAGTCAAATCAGAACCTAAAAGGACTTCAAATGTTACTTTTTCACATGCTTCAAGTCAAAAACCAGTTAACCAAAAGGAAAACAGGTTAAATCAGTAAAGTTTGTTACCCCAGAGAAAACATCAAACATCCAAGAGTCAAAAACTAAAGTGATTGATGTTACTAGAGTGTCACGCACTTCTCCACAAAGAAAGTCTACTCATAAAGTTGATAGCAGGTCATGCTACAACTGTGGAGAATGTGGACACATTGCTACCAACTGTCATTTCTATGAGACACCTAGGAAGAAGATTGATATTCTGGACTCTAAACTAGGCCTTCTAAGCAGAGTTCTTTAACTCCACCTAGAAGAGCTAGTGAACCTAAAGTCCAACCTGTAAGCCAGACGACTGTTTATCATAAACATGCATTGCACAAATCTGGCTTATGGAAAGAAAAATCCACCTACGTGTCTAATACTGAGGACAAGAAGAACCTGAGCTTCCCTCACCTTCTAAGGGTCAATGGGTGGAGTTTATGATGTGTGATACCTCTGGGAAACCCAAGACAGTCAAAGCTTGGGTTCCTAAAACTGATTCTTTTACTTTGTATGTGCAGGGTGTTCGATATAGTGCTGAGACTAACACGTGGATTATAGACAGCGGAGCATCCAGGCACATGACAGGAAATAGAGCCCTTTTATCTAACGTCAAACAAATAAAAGGAGGGCACGTTTCATTTGCAGGAAACAAAGGAGGCTATATCACTGCTCAGGGAGAAGTGGGAAATCAGAAAGTTAAGTTTGATAAAGTGAACTACGTTCAACAACTTCAGAACAACTTACTTTTGGTTTCCCAAATCTGTGATAAAGGTTTTAAAGTCATCTTTGATAAGCAGATGTGTTACGTGCTGAAGAAAGAATATATGATCCTAGAGGACCAAGTTCTGATGACTGCTTCATGATATAAAGACTTGTATGTCTTGGATCTGTTAACAACTGCCACAACGGATCATGAGGTTCAGTGTTTCTTATCTAAAGCTACTGAGAAGGACTCCATCTCCTGGCATCAGAGAATGGGACACATTAGTCAAAGGAAGATGAACCATTTGATTCAGAAGGATTTAGTTAGAGGAGTGAATGTCAAGAACTTCCAACTTCCTGACTTTTGTCTAGCTTGTAAGAAAGGCAAACAGACAAAGAAGTCTCATAAGGAAAAGAAAGTTCATTCAATAGAACTACCTCTTGAGCTTCTTCACATGGATCTGTTTGGTCCAGTTAGTACAAGGAGCATTGCAGGCGACGTGTACTGTTATGTGGTCACTGATGACTACTCAAGGTTCACTTGGGTAATGTTTCTGAAATCAAAATCAGAAACTTTGGAGACATTCAAGGAATTAGTAACCACACTGGAATCACTCTACAACCTCAAAGTTCTACAAATACGCTTAGACAACGGGACAGAATTCAAGAATCAAGGGATGGAGGCATACTGCAAGGAAAAGGGAATTGTGCATCAATTCACTTCTGCCTACACACCTCAGATGAATGGCGTTGCTGAGAGAAAGAACAGGAGTTTGATAGAAACAGCCCGGACTATGCTGGCAGACTCGAAACTGCCTATCCAATTCTGGAACGAGGCAGTGGCAAATGCGTGCTATACACTGAACCGAGTCCTAATAGTCAAGCGTCACGGAAAGACATGTTATGAGCTACTTCAAAGACGCAAACCGAATTTGGAGTATCTTGAACCTTTTGGCGCACCATGTACACTTCTGAAGAAGACACAAGAAGGAAAATTCAGCGAGAAGGCAGTTGAAGGAATTTTTTAGGATACAACATACCGAACAAGCGAGTTTACAATAACTCAACGGGTCTTGTAGAAGTGTGGTGTAATGTCGACGTTTAGAGATATACCACACCACCTACAGGCAAAGGACCTGCATACTTCTTCGATTATGATGGATTCTTCAAATCCTTCAACATCCCTCTCTCTCCCTCGGGATGAGTGTTTAGGATGATGTATGATATTCTATAAATACTCCACTCCAGCACACAGGGAGAGTCATACTCAGTCAGAAGGGGTAGTCGAAAGTGGACTCCTCCTCTAAAGATGAAACTGAAGCAGATGACCAAAACAGTCAGGAGGAACAGGTTCCAGTTCCTGAAAGTCCACAAGCATCCACAAGTGCTGCACCCTCGACTTCGGAATCTCAAACTCCAACCTCCTCAGATGCAGACCAAAATGTTCACAATCTTGGTTCAGAGGTGACTATGCCGACTACTCCAGGATCATGACTAAACGTCTATCATCCTCTTGACAATGTTATTGGAGATGTCTGATCAGGAGTACAAACCCGAAATCAGCTATACTCAGCTGATTACGTCTCAGTTATGGAGAAGGGTTACATTCATGATGGTGCTTATCGATGTTTTGTCTCGCAGGTTGAGCCAAAATATGTCAGTGAAGCCCTAAATGATGAGGCGTGGGTGAGTGCCATGCAAGAAGAACTTCTGCAGTTTAAGAAGTTAGGTGTTTGGACTCTGGTTGATAGACCTAAAGGTGCTAAAGTCATTGGCACCAAATGGGTACTAAAATGTAAGAAGGATGACCAAGGAGTCATTATAAGGAACAAAGCTCGACTGGTGGTTCAAGGTTTTCGCCAAGTCGAGGGGATTGACTATAATGAAGTGTTTGCACCCGTGGCAAGGATGGAAGCTAATCGTATCTTCCTTGCCTATGCCTCGTACATGAAGATTAAAGTCTACCAGATAGATGTGAAGAGTGCATTCCTTCATGGAAAAATCAGGGAAACAGTCTATGTAAGTCAACCCGAGGGATTTGAAGACCCTTATCATCGGGATAGAGTTTACAAGCTCGACAAAGATTTATATGGGCTTCATCAAGCTCCTCGAGCTTGGTATGAGAAACTCTCGACTCATCTTGTGAAACACGGCTTTCGCAGGGGAGTCATTGACTGTACACTGTTTATTAAAGAAAAGGATGGTGACCTACTGCTTGTACAGATATATGTTGATGACATAATCTCGGGTCAAAGAACGAAGAGTTATGCAAAGAGTTTGAAGCAGTGATGAAAAAAGAGTTTGAGATGAGTGCGATGGGGGAGATGAAATTCTTTCTCGGGTTACAGGTGGATCAAACACCTAATGGGATCTTTCTACATCAGAACAAGTATGTAGGAGACATTCTCAGTCGCTTTGACATGGAGAATGCTTCTGCTGCTGGGACTCCACTTGCTACGAATCATGATATAGCACCTGATGAGAATGGAGATCTTGTAGATGCCATTATGTACCGAGGAATGATTGGATCTCTCATGTATCTCACTGCCTCAAGACCTGATATCATGTATGCTACATGTTTATGTTCCAGATATCAGGCTAAACCTAAGGTCAATCATCTGATCGGGGTCAAAAGGATCTTTCGCTATCTAAAGGGTACACCCACACTAGGGTTGTGGTACCCTCATGATGACGATTTTGAGCTCACAGCGTATAGTGACTCGGACTATGGAGGCTGCAAAATGAACTACAAGTCTACATCAGCAGGGTGTCAATTCTTTGGGAGAAGATTAGTTACATGGCAGTGTAAGAAGCAGACATCGGTTGCATTGTCAACCTGTGAAGCCGAATATGTTGCTGCTGCAAGTTGCTGTTCCCAAATCATTTGGATTCAACAGCAAATGCGGGATTACGGTTTGAAATTCTCGTCTACTCCTATTTTTGTTGATAATTCTGCTGCAATTGCAGTAACAAAAATCCGGTTCAACATCCTAAGACCAAACACATCGGTATTAAATACCACTTCATAAGAGTATGTTTTGAAAAGACCTTAATAGATGTGGTTAAAATTAATATTTTCAACGTGCTGACCTCTATACAAAAGCCTTTGATAAACCACGTTTTCAATACTTGCTAGAGGTCAACGACGTTAAAAAGAAAAGTGAGGTAATTCCTGATGAGAATGATGTGTAGTCCGATGTAGGTTCGTTAATGTTTATTTTATTTTATGTTATCTGTTTTTTTCTTTCTTTGTCTGTTATACTTAAATCATTATCTTGCTGTTTATAAAATTCAAAAATAATTAAATCCGAAATGATTTTAGTATTTTAGGGGGAGAATATGTCAGCAAGTTAATATTAAAAAAAAAAAGAGGGAGAAGGGGTAACTAGCTGAAGTAAGGTAGATTGTGTCTGTGATACTGATTCAATACCTTTGGAATATGATAGTACACAGGAACAAATCAAGAGGGATTTTAAAATTTAAGGTTTGAAAAGATGCAAAAGTTCAAAGTATAAGTCTGTGTAGTCTAAGCAATATAAAAAGGAAATGATAGAAAACTGGCAACTCCTAAGGTGACACAGAGAAAGTAGACTTAGAGGCTGCTAGACCACAAATGATATGTTGGTAGATTCAACACAATAGACAATTACACCTGATTGGTGATCTCAAGATCAAACTAAGTTCTTCAACTGACTGTGGGCTTCCATCTTATCACTGGTTAACACAATCAAATATATTCCAATAAGGGGTAATGAGCATTTAAATGCCACAAAAGTGTGCGGATGACCATAATTAGAGCAAAGCAAGAAAAAAATGAAAGACAAATGCAATAAAGCTAATGACTAAGTTGTTGGTGCATATGTGTCAAATAAAATAAGCTGCTCTAACAAGGAGTTAGGTTGTGTGCCTCTCTGCTGTGCGATGGCACTGACCTGAGGATAAGCATAACCTAGATATTCTAGAATTCATTGTTGTTTGCCACCTCTCTGCTGTGCGATGGCACTGACCTGAGGACAGGCTTCTCTTTGAAAGCTCTAAGAATAGTTTCTTCTTGTAATAATACCCGTAGACCGCTCAAAACCTCTGAGGAATGTTGATTACCATATAAGTGTGGGATCCACAAATGTTAGCTGAAATAATTAAACCTAAATCAGTCACCAGTCTGTGTCAAAAGTCTGTGTATGGATTTAAGTGGACAAACATACTGACAATCTTAGTGGCTACATTCTTAAGAGTTCAAATCAATGTGAAAATCTAAGAGTTTCAGTATGATTTCCTCAAGTTGCTAACGACTCTGGATGAACACCGAGAATTTAAGCATCAAAGAGTTTTAATAACAAGTCCCAAAATGATTTGATATTCCTGTATGATTCCAAAATTGAGTTGGTCCAGATATGATCAATCTAAGTTAAAGCTGTCTACTCCTAATCAAATCCCTTAGAGTTTCATCTTAGGGTTATCTCTCACAAAAAGTCCAAACATAAACTTTAGTTGTGTAGTTAGTTTAAGTTCCTATGTTTATCTTTTAATTTGTGTGTCGGTCGGACTACATCAGGGAAATCATAAGGAATTAACTTACCTAAAAAGGGTCATGTCTGAGATGGCCATATGGTTTTCAAAATTTAAAAGGTCACGTCTGAAGTGACTGAATTGGTTAAGAGCTTACAATGTTATTATCAAAAGTGAAAAGGGTCTGAATAGTAAATGTTAAAAATGACTGTAAACTCACAAAGTGTGACCCATTCGCACTAGTGGATCATGGTTATCGACCAACTATGCGAATGGCTTCCAATCGGCCGAATGGACATGAAATTGATCCATTCGACCGAATGGAAGGGGGAGAATGAAACAGTAGACCGACTGAGGCTCAGTCGGTCACCTCAAGGGGCGAATGAAGGAGACCGAATGAGTCAGTCGACCGACTGAGACTCAGTCGGCCGACTGAATGCGATTGACTAGGCCAATCGTACGACTGAACCTCAGTCGCCCGATTGAACTGAGCGAATGAGGCCAGTCGGCCGAATGAACCTAGGTTCAGTATTTAAGGGTCTTAGTCGATCGCATCTCACTCATCACTCCTAATAGCACCCCAAATCGCACTCTGTACCGTTACCCTGTCAAACTTGCCACCGATTCTGATATACATTGCGGTTAAGATTCTTACATTCCAGTGACGTTTTACAGGTACACTACTCCTTGAATCCTCCCAAAATCAGTACATCACCGAACTACCATAGCGACATTGGATGAATCAAGAACCGAACTGTGAATTGACCTAATCGCCTATGTAAATGAAGCAAAATGTTAAAATTGAGTTTAATAGCTTATTAGTGACAAGTAGACGAGGCTAATGGACCATTACACACTGTTAAAAGACTTAGATTGGTCAAATTCAACCCACAGGCGATCGAACAGTGGGGCAAGCGACTGGTCGTTCGAATGAACTCCAAATGCACGATTAAACCTTGCGATTGGATCATTCGACCGACTGAACCACCGAATGAGTCCAATCGGCAGATTGAACTCAATCGCAGCATCAACAGCCGATTGAACTCAATCGCATGCCTCAATCGGCCGATTGAACTCAATCGCATGCCTCAATCGGCCGATTGAACTCAATCGCATGCCTCAATCAGCCGATTGAACTCAATCGCATGCCTCAAACAGCCGATTGAACTCAATCGCATGTCTTCAGTCGCATGATTCATTCGCACAATGAATCAAAATGACTGTCAACTTTACACTTAGAACAGAAGTTTTCATGTCTTATGTACTAATGGTTCTATGTCTTGTGTGTTATAGATAAATGGCAGAAAAGTGGACCATAAATCCAAAGCACAACATCTGTGCCCATTTGGATCACACCACCAGGAACGGGGCTGAGTTACCGACATATAGCATTTCTGAGACGGTCCCGGATTTATAAGGCGACCTCCACTCCTTGCACTCCTTATAGATCACTCCATCAGGAATTCTGGGAGAATGCCTTGGTGGACCGCTCTCGTGAGCCTTACTGTATCAGGAGCTCCATACTGGGCCATAATATTGAGATCTCTGTTGCCGACATTCAGAGGGTCCTAGAGTTCGGGGAGGACGCTGATCATCCTACAAAACTACATCCATTGACAGTGAGAGGATGTTTCCTAAGGATAAAGTACGCTGGGGATATCAACTCAGGTGTGCTCAACAAGAGCAACCTGAGCCCCCAGTACAAGTACTTAGCACACGTGATCCTCAAGTGTGTGGCATCGAGGAGGGGGGGTTTGACGACCTCTCAGACCAGATTCAAAATGCCTACGTGGCACTGGTTCTGAACCACCCCTTTAGTTTTTCCAGCATGATATTCTCCTACTTGGTGGAGAATTTGGAGGTAAAGGGAAAAGAGGGGTTCTGTATGTACCCCAGATTCTTACAGCTCGTCTTCAACGAGAAACTGCCACAGTTGCCCAAAGAGAGTCATGACGCAGTGGCATTAGAGATAATGGATGATACTACTCTGGGCAGGATGAGAGTTTATAGGGGAAAGCAGATTAAGCCCCAAGTGAAAAGAATGATTGGCCACTTAGCAGATGAAAGCTATGTGGCACCGGGGAGATGCCAATGGCGTCACGAGGACAGTGACTTCGACGTGGAGCCATTGTCCTCCCTACTGATGATTCAGAGGAGGATGACAGTGGGGATGATGCTGTTCCATCCAGAGGCACTGTGTCTGACTCTGTTCCCTCGGTGTCTGTCTCACCTGCTGAGGTAACGAGTCAGCAGGATTTCATCAAGATTTTGTTCTGAACGAGGAGGATGAGGATGAATCTGATGAGGAGCCATTGACCCGGACTATGGGAAGGAAAGTGGTTCCCAAGAACATGGGTTGAGGGTTGTTGGTGAACAAACGAGAGGCTCGGATATACAGAAACTGATCCAACATATGCTCCGGGGTCCTCAGGCGGGATTGAAGGGGGAGCATCCACCTCGAAGGGAACGAGGAGAAAACGGATGGCTCAACCCCATGGCCAGAAAAAGAAAAAGCGTAAGGTAACCTTCATCACCACCACATCCCCATACCTTCCACCACTACCACCTCAGCAGACACACTTCCACCACCACACCTCTCCCCACAGCAACCACAGACACCACCATACCGACCACCACAAGCCAGACCCCAGCCAACTACATCATTCACCCCACACTCACCACCACTATCATCCAGACCTGACCCGATATTCACCACCTCCACCACCACCACTAGCCACCAAACCGAGCCCTCAGCCTACCCCTCACACCTATAGATCTCCTCTACCTCCAATCGGGGTAGAGGAACAGCTGTCAACCTTAAATAGAATGGTGTTGCGATTGCTGGCGGCTGATGAGGAAAAGACCTCTCATATCCCCCAGCTTACCGACCTGACTGCTGCACAATCGCATAAAATAGCAGAGCAGGATCGAGTAATTGAGGAGCAGGTAAGCAGATAGAGGAGTTGGAAAAAGCTAAGAGGACCATTCTGCTAAAATTGAAAGGATCAAAGGAGGAACCTCTAAAGATAAAGGATGGAGACAGAGATAATGAAGATGATGATGATGAGGATGATGATGAGGATGACAGGATTCTGATGACGAGAAGACCGAAGAGTGGTGCGCAGATGAAGACACTGAAGAAGGAGAAGCAGCTGAATCTGTCTCAGCTCCCGGGCAAGAGAAGAGAACAAAGAACATACAAGATCAGTCAGCTTCTACTTATGTACCTTCACAAGAAGAATCTAGCATTCAGGATAAAAGTAAATAGTGGATGTTTATGTATTTAATTACTTTTGTATTCTGTATTGAAAAACCATGTACTAAATGCTTATATTAAGTTAATTCATTTTGTTTGATGTATAAATGAATTGAATGTGAAATGTGTAAATCAAACAGATCCAAAGTACCACAGAGATGAGTTTGATATTGCTCCCCTTCAACAGGTCAAGTCTCAACTCACAATGATTCTTGATCTGCAAGGGATTGTCAGAAGGTCAGTGAGTTATACCCCTGAAGAAGGTGAAATAATTCACGACCTATCTAACGAGCAACTGGCAGAGATGTTCAGACTCAATCCTGATGATATTGTCAAGGATGCTCCAATAGTTGATTCAACCAGTGACGACGAACTACATGACGTTGATGAAGTTGAGGTTGAAGATATTGCTGCTGAAGATTACCCTCAGTACACTGACAACAAGGTAATGTGGTCCCCAATCTAGGTGAGTCCCTAGTCAGTGATATGTTTGTGGTACTAGACAAGATGGAGCAGGAAGCAGGAAAGACCGAAGGAATAGCCCAAGCCTCGAACGATGACGTATACATTCGAAAGGCTGAGTGGGCTGAATATTTTAAAGAAGTCAGAGCCCAACGTGCTGCACCGAAAAGGGATGCCTACACCAAGTTTTACAGCATCAAGAAACATCTTACGGTGTCAGGCAGGATTATAGCATGGGCATATTTTGACGATCTTAACGTTTATGCCGTTAAGAGGGAAAAGGGCATAGAGTACTTTAGATTTCCACATGATCTAAAGACTCTACCAGGATTTGAGCTCAACCAGCTAGCCAAATTGAAGCTGTTGTATGCTGACCCGAGAAAGATGTCAGGCTGGTTTGAGACTGCCCTAAAGAAAGAGTACCACACCAGGTGGATTAACTTTAGACCTCAACAACCTACAAGGTATATTAGAAGGTCTGAGATGGATGCCATTACTGGGAAACCTAAGATTGTGTTGAAGTGGAGTCCTCCTCGCACTATGTTGAGAATCCCTCTCAGGGAAATGCCACAGGACTTCACTCCACACTTCAAATGGTGGTACTATGATTGGAGAACTGCTGAAGCTGTCATAGTTCTAAACAAAGGGGATCAAATGGATACTGTAAGGGTATTCGACCCAATGTGGCTAACTAACTTGTCTGCTAATGATGTCTATACATTATACAAGTGGCACTGTTCTATGACACACAAGACATTGTACAAGCCCTCCAGTTCCAAAATGTTATACGACTGTGCTTCGCGTTTGATATTCACGCGGGAGTCACACAAGAGGACAAGTACAACAAATATGAGAAGGTAATGAAGAAAACAAGACTTAGAGAGATCTAGGTCCAAGGGGAGTTTGTTGATACATGTATGTCCCTAGATCGTGATATGTGATGTAATAGATCTTGTTTGGTATGATTAATGAACTGATATTGATAGTCTGTTGGTTAGAATGTTTAACAGTTCATTAATGAGTCGTGACTGAATTGATTGGGTTTATGATTACTTGAATGATTACATATAATATTATATTAATTAATTAAAACATTCAAACTTAATGAAGTTCTCATGCGAAGGGCTCATGTGAATGAACCATAAGCATGAAGAACTTCACACGATTGACTCAGTCGCACGACTGAACCAGGAGACTGGATCAGTCGTACGACTGTAACATAAGATTGGCTCAGTCGCACGACTGAACACCCAGTCGCACGAATGAACCAACCGCATGGTTCAATCGCACGACTGAACCAAACTAATGGTTCAGTCGCACGATTGAATAGTGCCAACCTATAAATACAACTCAATTCGTGAAAAACAGTGAGATTCGATCAAGTACGATTCAAGTCGAACCCTAGCCGTCCAGAAACCTTCCAAATCGTTCTCCAAGTTCATAGAACACATTAGATCGATTCCTTATCGATTTCTAACGTTAGTGTCAATCCTCGATTGATTCTTCGTGTGTTCTCACTGATTGGATCGCCAATCAAATAGGATTCCGCACTATTTGATCTGGTATACACGTGATCTCTAGGTATTTCTGTCGAATACCAGGTCCTAACAAGTATGTTTGTCCACTTAAATCCATACATAGAATTTTGAGTCATTGGTTATGAATTAGGTTTAATTATCTCAACAAGCATTTGTGTTTCCCACACTTATATGATAATCACATTCCTCAGGAGATTTTTGAGCGGTCTATGGGTATTGGACAAGAAGAGACTATTCTAAGAGCTTTCAAAGAGATGCCAAGCCTCAAGTCAGTGCCACCGCACAACAGAGAGGCGCTAACAACAATGAATTCTAGAATATTTAGTTATGCTAATCTTCAGGTCAGTGCCACTGCACAGTAGAGAGGCACACACCTATCTTCTTATTAGAGCATTTATTTTTCTTTTTGCACATAACGCATCAACAACATATATTATTAGCTTGATTGCTTTTAGCATTTTTTTCTTGTGCTTTCTCATTTTTTATGGTCATCCACACTCATTTGTGGCGTTTATTTTGCTCATCACCCATTATTGGAAATGGGTTGATTGTGTTAACCAGGGATAAGATGGGAACCCACAGCAAGTTGAACAATTTAGTTTGAATTTAAATCACCAATGAGGTCAACTCATCTATTGTGTTGAATCTATTGACATATCATATAATGGACTAGCAACCTCTAGGTCTACTTTCCCTATGTTACCTCAGTAGCAGACTAGTTTTAATATCATTTTCCTTTTATTTTGCTTAGACTTCTCAGACTTATACTTAGAACTTTGCATCTTAATCATTTCAGTTCTTTTGAAGTCCTAAACAATTTGTTTCTTGTTTACTATCATTTTCCATAGACTTTGAATCAGGATCACAAATTTAATTTCATTTCTATTAGCTAAGCTATCCTCCTCCCTCGTTTTTTAAGTAATTAAATACTGCACAAATTAGATATAAGACTAAACTATTCTCCCCCTAAATTCTAAAACCGAAAATCGTTTTGTGTTTTTGGATTTTAAAAGACAGGAAAATAAAATAAAGAAAATAAATAAGAAAAATTAAGAAAATGTATCGGACTACGAACTTTCTTCTTCTAGAATCACATCACTTTTCTTTTTCACGCTATTAACTTCTAAAATATAAAAACCTCGGTTTATCAAATGCTTTTGTGTAGAGGTCGGCACGTTGAAATCCGTATTAATTTTAACAACATCGATTAATTGCTTTTCAAAACAGTCACGTATAAAGTGATATTTAATACCGATATGTTTAGTTTTAGGTTGTTGGACCGGATTTTTGGTTACAACGATAGTAGCAAAATTATCAACAAAAATAAGGGTGTTAGAAAATTGCAAACCGTAGTCGCGCATTTGCTGTTGTATCCAAATTATTTATGAATAGCACTAGCACCAGCAACGTATTCAGTTTCACATGTTGACAGAGCAACTGAGGTCTGCTTCTTAAACTGCCAGGTGACTAACCGTCTACCAAAGAACTGACATCCTGCAGACATTGACTTGTAATTCATCTTGAAGCCATCGTAATCCAAGTCACTATATGCTGTAAGCTTAAAGTCATCGTCATGAGGATACCACAACCCGAATGTTACGGTACCCTTCAAATAGCAAAAGATTCTTTTAACCTCGATTAGATGATTTACTTTTGGTTTCACCTGATATCTGGAGCAAAGACATGTGCCGTACAAGATATAGGGATGCGAGGCTATGAGATACATGAGAGATCCGATCATTCCTCTATACATGGTGGCATCGACCAGATCACCATTTTCGTCGGGTGCCACGTCATGGCTCGTAGCAAGTGGCGTTCCAGCTATTGAAGCATTTTCCATGTCGATTCGATTGAGGATATCTCCTACATACTTGGTCTTATGTAGGAAGATTCCCTTTGGTGTCTGATCCACCTGTAAGCCAAGAAAGAACTTCATCTCCCCCATGGCACTCATATCAAACTCCGCTTTCATTACAGATTCGAATTATTTACATAATTCTTTGATTTTGGAACCAAAGATTATGTCATTAATGTAAATATGTACCAAGAGTAAATCCCTATCCTTTTCTTTGATAAACAATGTACAGTCAATAACTCCTCTGCGAAAACCGTATTTTACAAGATGAGTTGAGAGTTTCTCATACCAGGCTCTAGGGGCTTGATGGAGCCCGCAAAGAGCCTTGTCCAGTTTGTAAATTCTATCCTGATGATAAGGATCCTCAAATCCTTCGAGTTGACTGACATAGACCGTCTCATGGATTTCACCATGAAGGAATGCACTCTTCACATCTAGTTGGTAAACTTTAATCTTCATGTAGGATGCATAGGCTAGAATTATACGTATAGCTTCCATCCTTGCCACTGGTGCAAACACATCATTGTAATCTATGCCTTCGACTTGTCAAAATCCTTGAACTAGAAGTCAAGCCTTATTCCTGATTATTACCTCTTGGTCATCTTTCTTGCATTTAAGTAGCTGTTTAGTGCAAATCACTTTAGCACCTTTTGGTTTGTCCACAATGGTCCATACTCCTAACTTCTTGAACTATTGGAGTTCTTCTTGCATCGCACTGACTCATCCCTCATCATTAAGGCTTCACTCATATATTTTGGCTCAAATTAAGAAACAAAATATCGATAAGCACAATCGTGAAGATATACCTTTTCCATGACCGATGCATATCAGCTGAGTATAGCTGATTTCTTGTCTGTACTCCCGATCTAACATCCCCAATGACATTGTTTAAGGGATGATACATTTAGCTAAGACCCAGGAGTTATTGGAACAACTACCTTATTATCCAGAATGTTAAACTTAGGTTCAGTCTCTATAGTTGTTGGAGTGTGAGGTTCCTAAGTGTTAGAGGCATCAGGATTTGATGCTTGTGTACTTTCATTTATGGGAACTTGTTCCTCCTGGTCCATATTAGCAGTCTCAACTGCTTCATCATCAGATGCAGAATCACTTACTTCAAGGTCTCCTCCTGAAGGGCTAGAAGTATCATCTAAAGGACCATTTGATGTCGAGACTGGTGGAGGCGTGTTAAGAACATCGTACATCATCCTAGCAGAAAGCTCGTCATCAGTACGAGAAGGTGGCAGATTGAAGGATTTAAAGAATCCATCGTAGTCGAAGAAGAAGGTGGTTCCTTTCCCAACAGGGGGTGGTGTATCTTTGAACATCAACGTTGCACCACACTTCTACCTGACCCGTTGAGTTGTTGTAAACTCTCCTGTCTGATATGCTGTACCGAGAAAGATACCTTCTTCTGCATTCTCGCTGAACTTCCCAGTCTGAGTCTTCTTCAACAATGTGCATGGTGTGCCAAATGGTTCTAGATACTCTAAGTTAGGCTTACGTCGCTAGAGTAGTTCATAACATCTTTTCCCATGTCGTTTGACCACTAGGACTTGATTGAATAGGCAATTTCGAGTCGGCAAGCATTGTTCTGGTAGACTCTATCAAGCTGCGATTCTTCCTTTCAGCAACGCCATTCATTTGTGGAGTATAGGCAGAGGTGAATTGATGTACAATTCCTCTTTCTCTACAGTATGCCTCCATCCACTGATTCTTGAATTCTATGTTGTTGTCTCATCGAATCTGTCTAACTTTCATCTTGTAGAGTGATTCCAATGTAGTTACCAGCTGTTTAAATGATTCAAAAATTTCTAATTTGGCTTTTAGAAACATCAACCAAGAGAATGTTGAGTAATCATCTGTTACCACAAAAGCAATACAGATCTCCAGCAATGCTCTTTGTACTGACCGGGCCAAATAGATCCATGTGCAAAAGCTCGAGAGGCATATCAATAGAATTAACTTTCTTTGCCTTATAAGCCTTCTTGGTCTGTTTTCCTTTCTTACATGCTATACAGAAGTCTGGAAGCTGGAAGTTCTTGACATTTACACCATTCACTATATCATTCTAAATCAAATAATTCATCTTCCTAGGATTGGTGTGTCCCATTCTCCTACCATGAGACTGAGTCCCTCTTAGTTGCTTTTGACAGGAAGCATTGAACCTTGTGATCTATTATGGAGGCTTTTGATAGATCCAAGACATACAAGTCGTTAAATTTTGAAGCTGACATAAGAACCCTGTCCTCCTCAATCACATAGTCCTTCATCAACACGTAGCACTTCTTGTTGTCAAATACAACTTTGAATCCTTTATCGTAGATCTGGGAGATAGAAAGCAAGTTGTTCTGTAGTTGTTGAACATAGTTGACCTTGTCAAACTTGACTTTCTCGTTTCCCACTTCGCCTTGTGCTGTGATGTATCCTCCTTTGTTCCCAGCAAATGAAACATGTCCCCCTTTGATTTGTTTGATGTTGAAAAGGAGGGACGAATTCGCTATCATGTGCCTGGACGCCCCACTATCAATAATCCAGGTATTATTGATAGCGCTGTAGCGGACACCTTGCACAGTAAAAAAAACTTGTTTGTTCAGATATGGGACCCAACCCTTAACTGTCTTGGGTGACCCAAAGGAATCATACATCAATAATTCAACCCATTTTCCTTTAGAGGTTGAGGGCATATCTTTCTTCTTATCGTTCTCACTATCAGACACTATACTTGATTTTTCTTTCCGTAAGCCAGTTTTGTGTAAGGTCTGTTTGTGGTAAATAGACGATTGACTTATGGTTTGAACTTTAGGTTAACTAACACTCGTAGGTGGAGTGTTAGATCTTATTTTAGATAAACTTGGTTTTTCATCATAAAGTTCAATTTTCTTTCTGGGTGTCTGATAGTAAGGACAATTAGTGGTAATATGTCCTCATATTCTACAATTGTAGCAAGATCTTGCTTCTATAGATTGAAGAGAACTTTTATGTGATGTTGAGTTTAGTGAATGTGTGATGTGTGTCTGGTTTGGTTTTGTCACTACTCTTTTAGATGTTTCATCCGTATTAACAAAATTAATTGCTTTAACGTTTTGAACATCTTTAACTTGCATTTTATTTGGACTTTGATGATTAACACGTTTATGGTTAACTAGTTTAGTCATTTTGGGTTCTAAAATGGACGTTGGTGAACATGACCTTACATTAAACCTTTTAAATGCATCATTCAAATTCTCAACTGGCATCTTGCCTTTTCACTTCAAAGTAGACTCTTTTTGTTTAGTGTCAGATTTCACAGGCTTACCCATGGAATCAGGATGACTAACTAGAGGAGTAGACACCACATGATCCTTAATTTGGTTGTTATTAATAGGTCTAAATTTTGTATTCAAAGGATCTCATGTGGTGGTGGAACTACTTTTTACCCAAAACCATCCCCATTGTTTCATTCTTTCACTAAGTTCTGAACTATATGAGAAGAACTAGCCCAACTATGTAGTTTTTGTTTTAATAAATTAACCTCGACTTCCAAAACTTCTTTCTCCTTTTTGGTTTCTTCTAAAGAATTTACGTAAAACTTTATATCATTAGATTGATTTAAGGAAACAACCTCGGTTTCCCTTAGTTGTTTACCCAAAGTTCTATCTTTTCTTTAAAACTACACTCATTTTTGTTTTAATATACGATTAGCTTAGTGTAGAGTTGTAAGTCATTTACTAAGTTATCATTGTGTTCTAATAACCTAACAAATTTTAGATCAATGCTTTCACTAAATTTTTCACATTCAGAACAAGCATGTTTTGTAAATAGTTGATCTAAAGAACTTACCTGTGAGGAGTCAGTTGAATCAGCCATCAATGCAAAGGTAGACCCTTCTGTTGTTGGAGATTCTGAACTTGTTGCTCTGAGCTCTTCCTCAACCAAGTGATTTACCACGTTCATAGCTTCTTCTATATCTGACATCGCTTGCTCAGCTGCAATCCAACTTCACTGGCAGACCTATCATCTAGTGCTTCGACAAAGGCTATTTTGATTCTCCAGGAGAAACAAATCGGAAGGACCAGTCTTGTCCTTCATCACCTTGAGCAGTTAGTGCCTTAGTCTATTTATTTGAAGAACTCGTTCCGATCACTTCTTTATCTTGACAGTTGAAGGTAGGAAATGGGTTACCATTTCCAGTTTTCATGGGATTCACAGATTCACATTTAAAATGCCCCTTTTCACCACAATTGAAGCAGGTGACCTTGGTTTTGTCGAAACCAAAACTCGTGTCTTTTGTGCCTACTAGATTCTACCCCATCTTCTTGACAAACTTTTTAGCTCGTCTAATGCACTTGCTAGAGCCCACATGATGTCCATTCTTTCCAGCTCATTCTCATTAACTTCCTTGTAGTCTTCATCTGCAAGATGATAGTTTTCGATCTTTCGAGCAACTAAACCATCATACGATTGAACCACTGCTGCTAGAAGATCCATGTGCTCTTTTGTCATTTTCACTGTGATGTTACCGAGATTCTCGGTATTCAACTTCGTAGTATTAGCTTCAGGCACTATATATTGGGTTGACGATGACCCTAACGTTTTTGGTCCTAAAGCTGTGGTTTGAGAAGGAGCTGCGGAACTGCACAAGAATGTTGTTTGTAATGGTGCTCCTGAACCGGTTGGAGTGGAAACTGAGTTGTAAAGCGAAGGATTCTGAACATAGGATCCTTTCTTCGACTTGTACTACATCCTCAGTTCTTCCTCTCTTAACTTCAAGATGAAGTCATTTATGCCTAATGTTGCAAGAATGTCATTCTTTCGCAGGTTAGACACAAATGAGTCCCATTTCTCAGGTAAACTATCAGTAAAGCTTGGAACTTTGTCTTCCACTGATGTGGTTATGCCATGAGTGTGCAGCTCACTTATTAGATGATAGAATCAGTCGATAATATCATCTAAGCACTCATTCCCTATGGAAGAGAAGTTATCGAACTCCTTCTTGAGAGCCTTAGCCTTTAGTGCCTTTAATGTCGCATTTCCATCATACCTATTCTCTAATGCCTTCCATAACCTTTTGGCCTGCTTGTTCTCAGAAAACTGGTGAAAGATGTCTTTCGGAATTGACTGAGTCAATAGGGCATAAACTTTGTTCTCAGCATTGAAAAGTATCTTCTGAGCCTTGCTCATTCCACACTATGTCAACTTTACTCCATTTGTGATGACTGGTACCATGTAACCGGTCTCTATAGAAGTCCAAATATTGGCATCCACTCCATTTAGGTAAATATCGAACCGTTGCTTCCATTGGGGATAGTCATCTAATGTTATAAGCTTTGGCGGTTTATTCTAATTTCCTATCTCATTCTCCAGAAGCAGAAGGTTCTGGATGCGTGAGTCCTTCCTTGTAGTAAATGCAGAAAACTAATATTCCATTTGTATAGACTTTGTACTTGGAGAACAGAACAACTTCAATCATGTGAATGGAAAATACGTATGGATCACTCGTTCGAATGAAGAGTGCAAATGAATTCAATCGTGCGATTGATTCAGTCGTGCGTATGAACATGCCGAATGGAGTCAAACGACTGAAGTTGTTTAGTCGTGCGACTGAAGGATACGACTAAGTTGAGTCGTGCAGATGGAGTATATGAATGATTTCAATCGTAGAAATGAGCTATTCGTGTGACTGAAGGATGCTGAATCAAATGTTTTGGCACTTAGACACGAAATACGATTTACCCCGAAACCCTAATCTGCCATATGATGAAAAACTTAAACATTAATGCCTGGAAGTGTCGAAAAACACCTGTGGACTCAAAAAGATGTATTTTTGAATTAAAACGTGAGTTTTGACACCAAAACTAATCGAATCAAATGCAAAATCAACAACCAAGGCTCTGATACCACTTGTCAGGACCATGTACGTATGGAATACTAACAGATTCTGCATTTATACCGACTCAAAAAGTGCGGAATCCTATTTGATTGGTGATCCACTCAGTGTGAACGTTAACGCGATCGATATAAGAATAAACTAAACGTTAAGAACGAATAGGAATCGATCAAGAACGATCTATGAACTTGGCATGGCTTTCTTGGACGTTCTGGATGGCTAGGGTTCGTGAAAGTATCAAGTGTTCTTCAGTTTTTATGTTTTTCCACCAACTAAGTGGTATTTATTGGTTATGGGTTTCCATTCGTACGACTAAACCATTAGCATGGTTCAGTTGTGCGACTGAATCATGTGACTGAGTCATACGCACGACTGAAGGTTTAGTCGTGCTATTGAGTCAATCTTATGTCTCAACCATACGACTGATCCAATCTCCTGGTTCAGTCATGCGACTGGTCCATAAGCATGATGTATTTATGTGTATGGTCAATAAGTATGGGCCATTAGCACGAATACTCATCTGACTATGTTGAACACATTACTCAATCATTATTGACTTAGAATTGTGTACAACAACCTCAAACCTACATAATAAGTTCATTATACATTAACACAATAATAATATGAAATATTAAACATTAATAAACATCAACCACATATTATGTTGCATTTAACCATTACATTACATATGTGTAAGACATAAAAGACTATTACATTTAAGCTCACAAACTAGGTACACATGTATCTACAAGAAGCATCTGAATAGACCACCAAATCCTTGCTTCCTTTGGGTAATGACAAGACAACACCTTGAGTCATCTTATCTTTAACTCCCCAAAGCCTTCCCTTGCTCTTGTCGCTATACAAAGTTCATATCCTTACAGGTCAGCTTAGTCAATGGAGAAGCTATCTTAGAGAAGTATTGGATGAATCTTCTATAACATCCAACCAATCTCAAGAAACTACAAGTCTCAGATGGCGTGTTTGGAGACTTCTATTGCATCATAGCTTCCACTTTAGCTAGGTCGACCAAAATCCCTTCAGGATTCACCGCACGACCTAAGAATTGAACTTCACCAAACTAGAACATGCATTTGGAGAACTTAGCATACCGCTTCTCCCTTCTAAGCGTCTTTAACACTTCCGAAATGTAAATAGCATGATTCGCCTCGTTCTTTGAATAATTTAGGATATCATCTATTAAAACAATAACTTATTTATCTGACATTGAACGATACACTTGATTCATCAAATCCATAAAAGCAACTAGCGCATTGGTTAAACCAAAAGACATAATGAAAAACTCATAGTGTCCATAACATGTACAAAAAGTTGTTTTAGAAATGTCTTGCTCCTTTACCTTCATTGATGATAACTGATCGGAGATCTATCCTTGAGAACCAACTGGCACCTTGGAGCTGATCAAACAAGTCGTCAATCCTTGGTAAGGGGTTCCGGTTCTTCACCATCAACTTGTTTAGCTCATGGTAGGCGATGCACATTCTCATACTACTATCCTTCTTCTTGACAAATAAGACAAGAGCATCCCAGGGAGAGATACTCGATTTCATGAACCCCTTATCAAGAAAATATTACAACTGAACCATTAGTTCCTTCATCTCCATTGGAGCCAAACGATACGGTGCCTTAGCGATAGCTGAGCACCAGGTATCAAATCATCTGGAACTCGATTTTACGGTCTGGTGGCATAGCTAGTAAATCCTTTGGGAATACATCGAGAAAGTTACACACAACTGGTACATCAGACAATTGTGGTATTGACCCATGCACATCCTTTATATAAGGCCAGGTAGGCATCACATCCACGGCTCATGCACTTTCCTGCTACTTCCTTTGAAATCAACTTTGGAATAGTAGTAACTCGATCACCATAGATTCTCACCGAATTCACATCGGGCGTTGCCAAAGATCCTCTTGTTGCAACATACGATGTTCTCCTCATAGGCCGCTAACTAGTCCATCCTAAGACTACATCAAACACGCCCAAGGTCATCATAAACCGTCTAGCAGGAACTTATGACCTTCTAGTTCTATGTCACAACCTTCTATCAGCTCAGAAATCTTGGTAGACTTACCTATGGCAGTTTCACGTCAAAGCCCGTCAATGCTTCTACTTTTAACAGGAAAATTAGCACTAAAGGCAGCAGAAATGAAACTCCTACTAGTATCAGAATCAAATAACACAGAAGCAAGAGTTTGGCTTACTAGAAACATACCTGACACAACATTCGGGTCTATCCTAGCCTCCTCTCGAGTCATCATGAAAGATCTGTCCCTCGCCTTTTTCCTTTAGTTCTGGTCGTCTTCTTTGCTCAGGAACACTCAGCCCGTGGCTTCTTGCAATGCTTGCTCAACACCTCGTTGCCCCACAATTCTTTGCCACATGCCTTGTTCTTCCATACTTGATCACACATTAGACATTTGATCCCCATCTACACACTCTAGTATGCTCCTTCCCGCACTTACCACACCTCTTCAACCCCATACCGGTCTAACCAGACGCTGGTCACCACCCACGCAACCTTATTGCTTGGAGCGACCCCTCCACGTCCAAACTGCTTCCCATTCCAATTCCGTCACCACTACCTTTCTTGCTCACCTCAGCAACCACCACCTCTCGCTTTTCATACAACCCTCTCACAAATCAACCACTGACTGAAACGTGCTCATTCGGGGGACGATCATGTGCCTGCGATTATCTCCCGACAAACCTTGGATGTATTGCTTAATCTTTCATGACACGGGCACCACCTGATCAGGCACCAATCATGCCATCTCGTTTAACTTGGTGGTGTACTGCTCGTGTGTCATAGTTCCCGCCCCAGCTACAAGAACTCCCTGTCAACCTTGTCAAGTTCCCTACGAGGACACAACTCATTAATCACCAACTTCTTCAATTTGCCCCACTTCATTCTTCCGATTTCCCTTCTGCCATCAGCCTGGACAATATTTTCCCACCAACACAGAGCTGAGTCCATGAATGAGTGGTAGCAAACTTGACCTTCTGGTCCTCTCTACACTTGCTAATATCCAACACAACCTCCATCTCTCTCATCCATCGGTTAGTAGCAGCAGCACTACCATTGCCATCAAAAGTCGGGGCTTACACCTCTGAAAGGCTCCATAATGCAACCCCATGTTGTTTCTGGCATAGCTTCCTCCTCATCTTCATCATCACTAGAAACAACCATCTCAGTCTGTGGTTACTCTCTCTCTCCCCTGTGGGCTTATTCTTTTCTTTCCTCTCACCTTCCCTCATAGCTTTAATCACTTTAGTCACCATAGACGGCAGATATTCTGCATGACCTAATGAACCTCCTCAACAACAACCTCCTTCACTGAGGCCTTCAAATTAGCACTCTTATCACCACCTTTTTGGTGATGGATCTCGGGCTCTTCATGAACTATTTCACCAGTCTTAGCCTTGCCTCTCGTGACATGCGGTCTAGCACCACATCCACCACGGCCTCCACCTCATGAAGCGTTTGAAGATCTACCTCTAGCCGTCCTTTAAATACATAATAAGATTCAAACACCAACACGGTCATTCAATGTAATAGCTTAGTTTATGCCATTTATAGTAAGTCCCTAATTACAATGGCCAGTTATTATTACCCACTTACTTAACTCTTCTTACCCCAAGCATTTTCTATCCTAACTACATCAGTATCTAAATCTACTAAGAGCACATAAATCAATAACATGCGCACATAATAGCGGCTAACATTAAGGAAATACTTGATCATATGTACTACTCGGACTGGCATCCTTCCATTTTGTCCCATTCTTAGTTTAAGCTTTGGTTTTTGAAAATACTTACCCAATTCTCTTAAACTTTGGCTCTGATACCAACATCTAAGGCCCTATTCCTGGAACATGCACAATTGGACAATGCTCACACATAATATATGAAAATACATTTAACACTTATCAAACATTGTCACAGAATAATGTAACAAACCATTTAATCTATCAATAATTGCTTTTGCAAAATAATACAACATTGTTAATCATTATGAAATGTCATTTGTTTGCATTAAATCACAAAAATATCATTTTACATAACATGGATGCCATTCAAAACTTGCCAAGTAGCTGCACCCATGCCATCCTTAGCAACCATTACCTGCCAACTAGAAAATACATAATAGTCAGCATTGTTGAGTGAGTTCTAGTTTTATAAACTATATAATACTTTACTTTCATTCGTGATCATAGATCATATGTACACATAGATAACCTTATTTTTATCTTTCATCATCATTTGTCATCGTTCATTATTCGTTATCATTCATAAGCATCATCCTCATTCATTCTCATTCATACTCTTTTACATTCTACATTTCATACCTTCGTCATTTTCTTTCACTTTTCATCTGGGCCAATGCCATGTGCTATACCCTAACATCATGCACAAAGAGGGTACTAGGCCGAAGTCTATAAGTAGACTTCAAATTTCATGCACAAGGCGGGCACCAGTTCAGGGCAATCGACAGAGGTCCCATACATCTGGTCAGTCACAAAGACTAGACCTATTTGTGCATCCTTATGGGTTAGATAAATTGCACAAAGTTGAGCTAACACTTCATTGGGTGTGCACCATCTTTTATTTGTTTGCAAGACTATTCATACTTTCATTCACTCTTTTCCTTATATTCCACTTTCATCATCATTAATTTTTGCTTTCAATACATAATTGTAGACAATATTTGAAGAGGCTAAAGCAACCAAAGTCTTTTTGCATGCGTGCTGCACAAGTACTGAAGAAGAATGCTTCAGAAGTTTCACACAAGCAACATAAATACTCTAAGTGTGAAATCTTCCGAAGCCAAGACCAATATCTTCCGAAGCCAAAGATGAAGTCTTCTAAAGCTTCAGAGACAATGTCTTCGGAAGCTCAACTCTTGAAGATAGATTTCCTCTGAAGACTTTCAACAACATGATTTATCTGATGTACTTTTCCATAAAGTTGGACCCCTTTCCACTGCAACTCTGTAAAGTCACCAACTTGCATGAGTTGGTCAAGCGTTTCATACTTTTGGTAACTGTACATTGAGGTCTTGAGTCTGTAGCTTTTTACTTCATGTACTTTATCCTTTTTGTAATAGATAAGGATGAGAGCTATGGCATATTATAGTCACAAAGTCAAAAAGGCAATCTGCCTTTTTGACTCTACAATTGATTTTGTTTTGTGTCTAGTCAATTGTATCTAGCTGGCTTTCATAGTATGGTTGGCTGTAGGATGTAGTATAAGTATCTCATGTTCTTGTAACTTTATTTTTATGCTTTGTATCACTTGTAATAGAACATTAAGAAAGCAATATACTGCAATCTTGAAAACCATCTCCTTCTGTATCTTGCTCTTGTGTTCTGTCTGTTAATTACTTGTGTTCTTAGTGTCTTTACTTGTGGTTAATCCAGTTCACTGTTTGAATAAGTGTTGGACCATGAAAGGATTATGCATGCTAATTCAATGGGTGAGTTGATGGTTGTTCTGCTGGATTCCCACAAGTCCAAGAAGTAATGCGGATAAAGATCCTACACAGAAGAAAAACCAGTATGGCTATCCGCATTGGTAAATGCGGAAGACATAAAAAAATACGGACAATATTTTTTCTTCTGCATTAACAAATGTGGAATACTGAAAAGTAATGCGGACAAGATTTTGTTCATCCGCATTTGCCAATGCGGATGACTAGACAAATGCGCAGAAGTATTTGTTCATCCGCATTAACCAATGCGGATAACCAACATACTAATGCGGATGATCAAGTGAAGAAATGCTGATCAAGTCATCTCATCCGTATTTGCCAATGCGAATGAACAAGCAAATATGCGGTTCAAGACTTAGACTAGTTCTGATGTAATAGTTCAGGGGTAGTTTAGTTATTTTGTAAAAGGCATCTTGTCTACCTATAATAGAATAGAACACCTCGTACATGAGGTGACAGATTTTAGACAATTAGAATATTTTGTATTCTCTAGGTGCATTATTACTTTTCTTGCTAACCCTAGCAGTCATTGTATCAATCACCTTTATTAATATATATGTAACGCCCGGTTATTTTACAGACAAAGAAAAAATGAATAAAGTGAAGAAAAAGAAGGAAAAGAAGATAAAACCAAAGTCCAGGGGTTAAAAATGTCAAAAGGACAAAATCTTTGAAAAGTTGGTGATAAAGGTGGCATGGCCGCCCATCACTTACTCTACACACAATTCTCGGATGTTTTAGAGAGAGAGAGAGAGTAGCTGGAAGCAGAGAACTCTCGGTTTTGAAGACAAACAAGAAGAAAAGTGTGAATTCAAGGTAATAATTCATGTTTTTATAGTGTTCTTAACCGGTTATGTCCTCGGGTTTATGCTTATGTGTATTTGTATGTATTCGGTATGTTTTTAGTGGGTTTCTAGGCGGTTGAACTCAATTTCAAATGAGTTTGGGAGAAGCCATACTGAAGTGCTGCAAAGGTGAGTTCTAGAACCCCTCTTTTACTGGTTTTTAACTGATTTTGGGGCTTGAAATGCATGAACTTATGTTTTTATAAACTGGGTTTTTACCCGTATGTATGACTATGTGTATGTTGTGATTATGATGTGATGTTGGGCTATGTTCATGCTTGATGATGTTATGATTGTGTTTCTATGGCTTAGAATGTAAGATTTAAGCTTAGATAATGATAGATGGTTCTTGGGAAGTGAGACCTGATGTTTAGAGCTCATATGTTTAAGTTTTAGCATCTATTTATGTATGCAGAAGAAATGCAGATGAGTAATGGTAAGTCAATGCAGATGACTATGGAAAGTCAATGCGAATGACAGCTAATGCGGATGAGCATTAACTGCTAAGGAAAGTCAATGCGGATGAGTATGAAAAGTCAATGCAAATGACAGCTAATGCGGATGAACATTAACTGCTAAGGAAAGTCATTGCGGATGAGCATGGAAAGTCAATGCGGATGAACAGTCAATGCAGATGGACATTTACCACTAAGTAAGAGAAATGCGGATGAGTAGTGTGAAATGCAGATGAAGTAAAAGATATGCGGATGAAGGAAAGGATACGCGGATGAAGGAAAGGAAATGAGGATGTACTATAGCAAATGTGGATGAACAGAGACAAATACGGATGAACTAAGACAAATGCGGATGAACACTTAGAATAGTTTGAGTTTCTAGGGAAAGTGAGATTTAGGATTTGACTTGGATGTTCCTGGGGGGTTCATGTAAGCTGACTTTTGAGATCATAGATGTAATGATGGGCATGTTTTGATGTATGTTTGATGATTATGCATGATGGTATGTATGATGTATGTTATGTTGCATGGTGCCCTGTATGATGATGTTGACTGTGCATGTTGATGTTCCTTATTATGATGTATATTTATCTTTTCCATGGCTTTAGGTGTTATAGTTGTGAAAGAAATGATAAAGTATTATGTAACGTAAAGTGAAAGATAATGAAAGAGGAACATAATGATAGAATGCATGCATTAATGAAAGAGAAAGTATAGAAAGGCTTGCAAGCAAAATGTACGGAGGTGCACGACTCTAAAATGTCGTAAGCTCAACTGTGTGTGGTTTAGCTAACCTTTAAGGATACACGCAGGGGTCTAGTCTTTGTGACTAACTAGTGATATAGTACATGGTTTATAGTGATTACTCACCCCGGTGCTGGTGCCAGGCTATGTGCGTTATGGAAGTCATTTATGATCTTCGGCCTAGTATCCGCTTTTTGTATACGATTGGGGTGTAGTATATAGTTGGGATCTTTGTCGCTTGCCTCAGTGCTGGTGCCTGGCTATGTGCGTTATGGAAGTCATTTATGATCTTCGGCCCAGTACCCGCTTCGTGCATACGTTTGGGGTATAGCTGATGACACTTATCCGGAAAGAGATAAAGAGATAATGAAAGAAAGTGATGAACAATAAAGAAGATAATAATGATATTATCTATGTGTATGCATGATGTCTGATCATGTACGACAGTACAGTATGATTTGAAAGAAAGTAAAGAACGGTTTTAATGAAAGTAAAGTATGTTTTATTTTAAAACTAGAACTCACTCAGCAACGCTGACTTTCTATGCATTTTCTAGTTGGCAGGTGAGCATTACTGAGGATGATGCAGGGCAGCTACTTGGAATTTTGGATGGCATTCTTTTGTTACCGTGTTTGCATTGTAATGCGAACAAATGAATATGTGTAATGAATGATTGTATTACTTGCAAAAGTAGTTATTATGAAATGAAAAGTTACTTAAATGTTCTGTTGCGATGTATTTTATGAAGGTTAAATGTAATTATATGTTTTGTGAGCAATGATTGGCTAGTTGTAAGCGTCCCGGGAACAGGGCCTTATAATATACAAAGCATTTATGAGTATTTCTTCAGCATTGAATGTTTCTTGATTGTATGATTCCGCCATTCAATCATTAAGTCAATCACTATATTCGATCCTAAGTGAGAATCTCAATCTCACTACCTAGTCAATTGGTATCAGAGCTTTGGCTCTTGGTTCTTTTTCAGATCTACCCGAGGCCTGAATAGAACTTGATTGATCTAGTGATTGAGTTGCTAATAGACTATTGCATCATCTCTACTTAGTAAACACAAAAAAAAATACTCCTATCAACATGTTCTTACAAAAACATTCACATCAACTAGTAATGTTCATGGAATTTCTGTCAAAAACATAGCAACATACTTCATTCTCGAAGTTGTAAACAGTTGAAAGAGCAAACATTAACAACAAGAAACTCACAAAAGTAACATATCTAAATCTTAAATCTGTTTGGATGATTTGGATTAGTTGGACTAATTGAACCTAAAATTCATCTAATCAGTAATCAAACAAGTTAAAACCACCTATTAAAAATGGATTCTCACAGTTTCTCAGAACTTGGCCATACACCAAAACCTCCTATGCATAAACACAAATTTGAGTTTAAACAATGGAAAATCAGGTTCAGGAATTACATTACAGGTGTAGATCCGGATTTTTTGTATCTCAATTTGGAAGGGGCCACACATCCCTATCATTCTATCTGCAGATCAAGCTGCTATTTACAAAACTGCAAGGATACCTATTGAAGATCTAACTCTTGATGATGAAGATTACATGAAAATAATATTGATCTGAAAGCTTACTCTGTCCTAACTCCAGCACTCAACATGGATGTGCTGAAAAGATTGGAGAAGTATGGTACTGCAAAAGCTATATGGGATACACTGCAAATCATGTGTGAGGGAAGTAGTGAAGTTGCAGAAATTAACAAGGAAAAGCTTGTTAATCAGTATGAAGCATTTCATCACTCCAAGGGGGAGTCAAAATCAAAACAGCTGCACAGATTTGTACAATTGGTAAATGACTTTAAAATCATAGGAGTCACTTACAAGGTCAAGGAATTAAACAAGAAAATGTTGCATAGCCTTCCTGAAAGCTGGAAACAGAATGTAACAATGTTAAAGAACACTCTTGATCTTGAGAGTATAACTCTGGACATAATGATAGCCAAGATAGAAGCTTAGGAATTAGATGAAAGAAGCATAAAATTGGGAGGACCCATAGTGATTGAGGCATACAAATTTCCATTAGAATCTCGTTCTGTTGAAAATGCGTTCATTACTGAGGAGGATGATTTCATCTCATCAAGAGATCAACTGAATACCACAGGGTTCATTGCAACTCCATCAACTAATCATCCATTAACATCATCCGAAGCATCCTGAGTCACTTCTGCTCCTACAACCACTCATGAAGACCCAAGATCTGAAGAACAAAAGGCTACTTACAATGCCTTTGTTGCAAGCTTTGAAGCATATTTAGGAGGAAGACTCACATCTCCTCATCTAATCTAGGAAGATCTGGAGGAAATGGATCCACATGTTGTGCAAGAAATGGATTTGCAATGGCAAATGGCCATGATTGCTATGAGAGCAAAGAAATTTTTTAGAAAAGGTAGAAAGCTTAGCTTTAATAAAATACAAAGCTTGGATATGATAAATCCAAAGTGAAATGCTTTAACTGTGGCATGGCTGGCCACTTCTCCAGAGAATGCAATGCCTCCAAGAGAAACAACTTTCAAAGGAATTCTCATGGCCAGTCATCCTCATAGTAAAACTCAAGCTTTCACTCCAACAATCATTAGCAGAAGTATCATTATCCATAACAACATCAATCATATCAAAATCCACCTCAACTGACAAACCAGCTCATGGAAGCAGTCAGTCATCTACTAATACTCTAGTGATAAAGCAAGATGGGTTATGTGACTGGAGCATGTATGTAGAGGAAGTCAAGCCTCAATTTCAAACTCATGCACTTATGGCTCACATAAACGATGGTCCATCTCCAATGCCTACTGAGGTAAAATCTAACCTTTGTAGTGAAAAATGTATTACTGAATTGCAAGGTTATAAAGAGCATAACCATAAACTAGCAGATAAAATTAAAGAAGAAAAGGTGAAGTCAGAGATGATGAAAAGAGAGATAAAAGGATTTGAAATCAAAATCAAATCTCTCATCTCTGACATTGAAAATGCATGGTGAAAAGTACACTCTTCCAGCTTAGAATGAGCTACTTACTGAAAAGTTGGCTCAATCTAAGGCTGAACATACACTTACTAAAGTGAAACTTGAAAAGTTTAAAATGTCTTCATTCAAGCTACAAGAGATGCTTGATTCTCAAAAGGATCCAAAGGACATGTCGGGGATTAGTTATAATTCACATCCTCCACCATACAATGACAACTACACTGTCATGCTTGAATCTGTCTTACTCAATGAGGAAATTGAAACTAAAACTATGGTACCAAAATCTATAGTAAAACAAGTGACCAATCCTCAAAACAAACCTAATGTTTATGTCGAAACAAATGAGGATAAAATCAAGTTAGGACACCCAATCAAAATGAAAGAGTGTTGAGACAAGGCAGTGAGTGTCATCAAACCTATAAGCCCCATAAAGGCAATTGTTCCATTTATAAAATTCATACCTTCCGTTTTAAAAGGTAAAAAGAAGTATGTGAAGTCAGTGAAACCCACTGCTGAGAGCAGTTCTGATATTGAAATTATATCTCCAAACAATTCAAGCAAATCAAAAAAGGTTTTACTGCAAAAGAAACAAAAAGGATCACTGAGTTCACACATAAAACTCTATTAGACCCTTAGTCTTCAAAATTAAGATAGGGAGTTGGGTTTGATATTTGCAACAAGGAACACGTTGACTAGTTAGAGAGAGAGGTGAGAAATGGGTTGAAGAAACAAAAACAGTCCAGAAAATGAAACAAATGTAGTGTTGTGAAGCAAACTACAAAAAGGGCTGATTTTGATTCATCCCCTAAGCAAAAGAAAGTGGCTCAACAGCAAATGAGAAAATCAGCTGAGCCACACAAATCAAAATCTGATTGAAGCAACAAACAAATGTATTATTACTTTTGAGATATGTTCAATCACAAGACAGAAGACTGCTTTTATAATCAATATTGCTCTATCTGTGACATGAATAACCACTCAACCAAAAGCTGTTATTTTAACAAATATTGTTCAGCCTGTGATATGAACAATCACATATAGTAGATTGTTACTTCAATTCGAAGGGATTGAGAATTCCCCAAAACAAACCCATCTCACAACATCATCAGGCAAAACACAAGTTAGGAGTCATTTGCACAACAATCAATCTAGAACATCTAGGTCACTTAATGACATGAGTAAAACAAAAGAAATATGGAAAAGTCAAAGAAGCAACCATTTCATCAGTCAAAAGTCTGACTTTTCAAAATCCAAAATGATCTTTGAAAATAAAAAAAATGGTTTAAATTTCTTCAAAAAAATAGAGATCAAAGATTTCACTACTCATCTGACTCTTCTGTTGATGTTGTTAAGAAGACTCTAGCAAGACATAAAAAGCAATCTCCCACGTCACCTCTAAATAGATCACAATTGAGAGGAAAGTATCAAGAAGTCATCATAAGAGATAGGAACGGGAAACTCAAGACCATCATGGCTTGGGTTCCACATTCTAACTATTACTTTTATGCTTGCAGGGTCATCCATATAGGTCCAATAGCTTATGGTACGTGGACAGTGGATGCTCTTGAACATGATTGGAGATCGTTCCCTCCTTCATGACTTCAAGCACATACAAGGAACTACGGTGGCATTTGGTGGAGATTAACAATATGGTAGAATTACAAGTGAAGGATCTATGACAAATGGGATGCCGAGCTTTGATAGACTGAACTACTGTGAAAAACTGAACTTCAGTTTGTTAAGTGTGTCTCAGATCTGTGACAAGAAATATTCAACTTACTTTACAGACCTCATTGCTATATTCTGAATTTGGATTTCAGATCTCTGAAGAATGGGTTGTCCTAAGAAACCCAAGGAAGAATAATACTTATCTTTTAAACTGTGTTCTGCATCACCTATAGAAGAACATGTCTTTTGTCAAAAGCATCATTTGATAACTCACAGCTTTGGCATAGACGTTTGGGGCACACCAACTTTAAAAACATGAATAGATTGGCCAAAGGAAACCATGTCATTGGTCTTTCACAAAAACAATTTCACTTTATTGATCACCGTTCAGCATGCCTCAAAGGAAAACAACACAAATCTTCTCATAAATCCAAGCTGGTGAACACAAACAATACTCCTTGAAGCTACTTCATATGGATCTGTTTGGACCGACTCATGTTATGAGTATTAGAAAGAAACAGTACTATTTGGTGATCATTGATGACTTTTCACGATTCACATGGGTAAACTTCTTACTTCATAAAAATGAGGCATCCCAAATAATTCAAACTTTGTCACACAAATTGAAAATCAACTTGATCTTAAGGTCAAAACAATGAGAAGTGATAATGGAACTGAATTTAAAAATGAAGATATGAGTTCTTTTTGTGCAACCAAAGACATTGCTCATCAACTCAGTGTAGCTAGAACTCCTCAACAAAATGGGGTAGCTGAAAGGAGGAATAGAACACTGATTGAAGCAGCAAGAATGATGCTAGCCAATGCTAAAATGTCAATCACCTTTTGGGCAGAGGCAGTTAACACATCATGCTTGTACAAAATCAAACTCTAATTGTAAAAGAAAGCAACATGAATCCATATGAACTACTATTTCATAGAAAACCATTCATTCAATTTCATAAATCATTTGGTAGTCATGTCTCAATATTAAACACCCAAGACTATTTGGGAAAGTTTTCATCTAAGTTTGATGAAGGATTCTTTGTAGGTTATTTTTCAGTTTGAAAAGCTTATAGAGTGTTTAATCCAAGATTAAACATTATTGATGAATCAACAAATGTTCAATTCAAGGAACATTCGTTTCCTAAATCTACAAATGGTCCTAACTGGTTGTTTGATATTGACTCATTTACAAAATCATTTGATCAATTTCACTAATCTGATGCAGGAAATCTCCATTCAGGTAACACTCCTTTAGCTATAGAAAGAAGAGATGACTTTCCATTGATTCCTCCTACATCTGCTGAATACATTAATGAAAATGTTCCTCTCCAAGCTGATCCCATCAGACAACCATCACAAAACCAGAGTGTTTCAACTGAAGAAGGTCCAAGCTTGTTACCATCACACTCAGATGATCTATCAACTGAGATCAGAAATCAAAAACAAGCTACTCCTCCATCTGAAACACAAAGAACATGAAATGATGGAAGCAATCATAGTGTTGCTGAAGCTGAAGCAGGAACTGAAACAGAGTCTGACTATCTTCATAATTCCCCAACGGTACAAGATGAAGACGCCTCTAACCATAATGAACTGAATGTCTCCAATCTTGATGTAACCATTGCTTGTGATTCCATTCTAACTACCAGAATACACAAGAATCATCCAATCAAAACCATTATTGGTGATCTTAATGAGAGGGTGACTATAAGCAAGTCCACTATTGCAAACATCTGTTTGTTCTCATGCTTTCTATGTTAAACAGTACCCAAGAACATCAAAGAAGCTCTTCAAGACAATAGCTGGATTGAAGCAATGTAGGAAGAATTGCTCTAATTCAAGTAGCAAGAAGTATGGCAACTGGTAGATCTTCCCGATGGACAATACTCTATCGGTACTAGATGGCTGTACAGGAACAAGTCTGATGACAGAGGGATAGTTATCAGAAACAAAGCAAGATTAGTGGCGCAGGGATACACTCAAGAAGAAGGAATCAACTATAACAAAGTGTTTGCACCTGTTGCCAGATTAGAAGCAATCAGAATCTTTCTAGCATATTATGTGTCTATGAAATTTACTGTTTATCAAATGGATATGAAGTGTGCATTCTTGTATGGAAAGTTGCTAAGGAGGTCTATGGTGTCAACCACCAAGCTTTGAAGATCCTGATTTCCTTACAGAGTTTACAAGCTTGAAAGCTATGTATGGTCTTCACCAAGCTCCAAGAAAGTGGTCTGAGACTCTATCATCCTTTCTTCTTGAACATAGATATGAAAGAGGAAAGATTGATCAGACTCTCTTCAGAAGAAGAAGAGGAAAAGACATGCTATTAGTCGAGACTTATGTGGATGATATCATTTTTGGCTTAACAAACAAACAACACTGTAAAGAGTTTGAAGACCTTATGCATTCAAAATTCAAATGAGTGCAATGGGGGAACTCACTTTCTTTCTAGGGGTGCAAGTCCAACATACATCAGATGGAATCTTCATCAATCAATCAAAATATGTCGACACTATGTTGAAGAAATTCCACTTTGTTGATTGTCAGTCTATCAAAGCTCCTGTGGATACTAAAGTGAAGATTGGACCTGATCCAAAAGGCAAATCAATGGATCAGACTCACAATCAATCTACGATCGGTTCACTTATGTATTTAACACCACAGGACAGACATTTGTTTGGTGTTTGTGTGCATGCCAGATATCAGCTGATCCAAAAGATTCACATATGAATGCAGTCAAGAGGATATTTAGATATCTGAAGGGCAAACTAGCTTTTGGATTATGGTATCCAAAGGAAGGAGACTTCAATCTCTATACCTTCACTGATAGTAATATGGAGGATGCAACTTCAACAGAAAGTCCACCTCTGGTGGTTGTCAATTTCTTGGTCCTAGACTAGTCCTCTTGGCAATGCAAGAAGCAAACAAACATGTCTGTATCCACTGCAGAAGCTGAGTATATTGCAGCATCAGCCTGTTGCTCTCAAGTACTCTAGATTCAAAACCAGATGCCTGATTGTGGTTTTAACTTCTTGCACACACCAATTCATATTGACAACACATTAGTTGTTTTGATAACCAATAATCTAGTTCAACACTCAAAACAAAACACATTGAAATTAGATATCACATTTGAGAGACTGTCCTGAAAAGGGGTTAATCAAATTGATACAAGTACCCACTGAAAATCAATTGGCTCATTTATTTACTATGGCATTTTAACCTAGTAGGTTTGAATTCCTAGTTCAATCAATTGGTATGATTAACCTTGAGTAAAATCAATCAAAACATCAAAAATATTAGAAAACACAAAAAGAAGTCAATTTTATGAAGAATAGAATATCAATGGGAAATGATATGATTAATGTCGTTATACCATTCACCGTGCTTAATTTCAAAAATTGCAAGACTGTCATGGCTTACCAGATATGTTGGTAGGCTCAACTTGAAAGTGAAGATACATGCAGTGATGAATTAAAAATCTTATTCAATAGTTAAACACTCATCACAAAGTACATGTATGTATTGGCCTATCTAAGTGCATGTGTGTGTAGTAACCTAAACACACTAGGTAATGATGCTTTATGAATCTCTTTCACCTACATCAAGTTTCATCTTTGTTTTGCTGAGCAAAGACCTAATGAAACAAGCACATAGTGCAGATGATTGATCCAAAAGATTCCCAATGAGGAACACATCCAAATTAGATGAATCTACAAAAGCAATACATTCCAAGTGAATGAACAAAATAATCCTATCATGGATCACTTTCCAAAGTGAAGTGAAAAGAATCCCAATGTGGATCACCATGTAAAGGATCAAAGTAAAAAAAATCCCAATGAGGATCAATGAAATGAGTTCTCATAACTTAAGTAACCTGGTAAGAAAAGTTGTGAAAAAGTTTACCATGCATCGTATAATGATGGTTGATCATTCCATGCTTGTGTGTTGTGAGGTACATATTGAATAATAAATCAACCAAAAACATGATAAATATCATTTGCATCAAAATATCAACGGGTATAAGTTTAAGATGACAAACATACCTTCAATCATCAAGTTCATAAACATGTTCTTTTTATTATAAAGTATGCACATATGCAATGTAAGATTGATATGATCCCAACAAAAGATATCCTTCTCTTCATTATTAATAATCAATGTATAAATAGTCAAAAAGTTTTTAAATCTTTAAAGTTGCTATCCAGATGTGGATATAAACTTTAGGGGGAGTAATTTTAACATTTTTGATCAAATCTATATAGATTGTACTATCTTAAATACTTTCTTAAAAACATCAAAAAAAAAGAAAAAGAAAATGCATGTGATAGGATCAATTGAGCTAATCTGTGATGATATATAACACAATTCAAAGAAAACACATACAAAGTAATCGAATACAAACAAGATATTAACAAATTCACAGTTTCATTAATATCAAGCAAAGACAAACAAGTAATGAGTAGTTTCGTTCACTATCCTCCAACTCTACTACTAACTAACAGTCTATGCTATTTATAATGAAACACAAAGAACAAACAATTACAAAAATAGTCCCTGTACTATTTTAAATATCAAAAAGACACATAAAGATAACATGTTAATCTTTCTAGAGTCCTAACAATACTCCCCTAAGATTTACATGGTCTTCGGTCTTCAAAATCTTTAATCTTGTCTTCTTTCTTTATCTCCTTCAGCTTTATTTAGCTTCCATATTCTATCTTCAATCTTTTTCACTCGAAGAAGTCTTCCGGTTCTTCTTTTATATTGAACATTGTCTTCTTTTTGTACATCTCTTGTTCTTCCAAAGCATTTACAATAGCAGACTTGAATTTTCTTGCAAGAATGCCTTGTTCTGGTTTAGCTTCATTTGTCTTTATCTCCATCTTGTTCATTCTTTCCAACGTGTCTTTTGATAACAAGTAATGTCAATGTTTTCATATAACTCAATAGGGTTGAATTGTCCTTTGAGTATACTTCTAAGACACCTTTCCTTGAGATTCTCATAAATTCAATATCCTTGATATCTTTCTTCACAATGTTTGCATAAGCAAGAGCTTTTCTAAATGATATTCTTTCCCTAGCTGCACTCATCACATTGATATGGAATGAAATATTTCTTGTCTGGCTCTGCAATATTAGGAGATACTTTCTCAAACTTTTGTATAGACAAAAATGAAATATAACTTGGATGTAACAGTTTGAGTTCAAAAGCACCAAAAAGAGTAATCATGTCTCATCCCACTGTTCAAGATTTCGAACCAATTTAAGTTCAAACGTCTCAGTGTTATAAAACCACCTGAGAATTTGTTTGGATTTCTGATTACCTTCAATCACTTTCAAACCAGGAGTAGTTACCTTTTCAAAGTATTTATCATAGAATTCAATCATAAAGTGTTCATCTTCAGATTGCACTCCTTTGAGCCTTTTGTTTTTCTTTAGAGTAGCATACTCTTTATCTTCTTGATCACATCTAGTTTGAAGAAAATTACTTGATCGATCCATACCTTTTCTCAGTAATTCTACCATCATTTTACCACATTTGGAATCTGTTGGATTGATTAGAGGTAATCTATTCAACTCCTTCAAATCTTGCACATGAAGCTTAATTATGCTAGAGTAAAAGTGATATACATCACAGATTGCATTTACTCTTTTGATTAAGAAAGAATCAAAAATCTCATCATACTTCCATGCAATTATTTTTACTTGATTTGTAAAATCTGGAGCAATCATAGCATTCAACAATTCAGCAACTGATTGTCCTTTTTGTAATACGTTTCTCACTAAATCACTTGTGGATCTAGCATTATAAAAATCTGAATTTGCTTAGATGATGCTTTGTACGCTTGCTTTTATGTACTTGAAAACATTTTAATCAATTCTTTTCTACTATCATAAGCATCTAACTTTCTTGCCATTTGTTTGATTTCTTGATGTTTTAGCATTCTTGTTCTTTTGTGGATCTCCAAATATTGAGGATTGTTTGTATCAAGAATAATCATCTTCTTCGTTTGTTTTTCTGTCTCTTGAAAGCTTCTGACAAGATTTCTTATTGATACAGATTGTAATCTTTTTAATTTTCTCCATGGATAGTTTCTAGCTTGCAACCATGATCTTAAAGCTGGAATACTCATACTATCCGGATCAGGATGGTGAAGCTCTGGGCTGGGTAATTCTCCTACATTAATACTTTCTTTTTCTCTAATCCATTCACCATGCTTTATCACAATTTCATTGGATCAATGGGAGCGACTGACTCTGCTGCAATACACTTATCATATTCAATTGATCTGAAAAACTGTCAGTCCATCCAAAAATACTCTGTTATAATTCATTCTCACAAGATAATTATATCTTTCTTCAAAATCTTGTGTACTTCTTCTTGATCTTGAAATTGTTCATGAAGAGAAATTAGCTACAAATTATGCTTCATCAATATCTTCATCATTCAAAACTTCATCATACAATCATCATTGTACATTTCTTCAATATCTATCAAAGCATCAATTTGTTCATGAGTTGATTGTTCTTCAACATTTTCTTCAATTCTTGAAACTTTTGGAACTGACTCAAATAAACTTGCATCTTCAATATCATCAAGTTTTCTTTTTCCTTTATCCATTACAGGATTTTCTTTAACAACATTCATTTCAACACTAATCATTTGTTCAGATGATATGGGCTTTTGTACTTCTTTTGACTTAACAACTCTTCTTTTAGTTTTTCATTTTCCTCTGTCAGTTTCTTGAATTTTTGTTCAAGAATATCATAATCTTTTATCATCACTTCAAAATTCTTTATCACATTGCATACATCACATTTTTCATCTTTCTCAACATTTTCTTCTTTTAACTTTGCATTTTCACCTTCTAGCCTTTTAATCTCTAATTCAAGAGATATATTCATCTCTTTTAGTTTTTCATTTTCATACTTTAATTCTTCAATTCTTTTCTTTAACTACATTCTCTTCTTCAACTTTTCTACCTCATCAATGTCCACCATTTCTTCGAAATATTTTGAGTTTTACTTACAACAATTTCTTCAAATTCTTCATTTTACTCAGCTTGAAATACTGATTCATATAACATGTCATGCATAAAATCAAAATCAAATGTTTGATTTTGTGAACCTTCTTCATGTACTCCAACATCAGGTTTATCTTCTTGAACTTCATTAACAGTATTATCAAGACTATTATTCGCAACAGTTTCATCGGCTATGTTTTGAACTTCATTCACATGTTCATCTTCATTCATTTCTTCAATTGATTCTTTATGTGCCTCAACTGCACCATCATTATCATCATTATCTTCGTCTGTTGATGAGCTTTCTGAATCTTCATCATCATTATCTTCATTATCATCATCAATCATAACTTCAACAACATCCTCAATGAGATCATTAGGATCTATTGGTTCATCTTTTGATAAATGGAAGTGTTGTTGACTTATATCAACTTCATCATTAGATACATTGGTTATATATTTAAAGAGAGGAATGTTTTGAGCACTAGTGATCATTGATAGTCTTTTATATACAGATTCAGACATATGCTCCAATTGTAATTTTTCACCTTCAACTCCTTCAACATAAAGATCTGGATTTTCTTCATTTATAAGCATTTGAAGAAATCGAGGATACATTAAGTATTTATGTCTCCTTCCTCTTTTAAGATTGAAAATGAAACCATTCAATACCCATTTATCCATGTTAAATCTTCTATTTGTGGCTAATGCAATAATTCGAGATGCAATGTCTACAGGGAATGAGTCCCAACTAGCACTACGTTTAGACATGCATTGTTGAAAGATATAACATAATAATTTCCAATGCTTGTACACTCTTGCTCGGAAAAATTGTTTCTTTGGGAAATGATCTGGATGACCCATTTGCATAAACACTTCTCTACATTCATTGAATGTATACTCTGATAAGTCTTCAGGGTCATTTTCTTCAAGTTTAAGAGCAGTTCTGATTGCTTGTTCAGAGACTTCAAGCATTCTATCAGATTAATAAATGCTCTTACAACTTTGTTTCCTTCTTCATTTCATTCAACTTTAGCCGTTCTCCAGAATTTCTTGATCAATCTTTTATTAATCATTGGCCGTGCACACATTGCATAAACATATTTAGTTCTCAACAAAATCTTATCATTTCTTCATAACCTGCTGCTTCTCTATTTTCTTCATCTAAATGCAGCAACATTATGTTGGTTCGAACTTTAACGATGCCATCTACAAAATCAAACAAAAATTAGAACATTGAAAGATTGAAGAATTTATATTTTGAAATTAAATTCAACTTTCAATTGTGCTTTATATTTGTGGCAAACTTGAATTTAACATTTATTCATTCTGATTTCTGAATTTTTCTACTTTTTATAAAAATATTATTTATATTTTTAATTTTATATTATTTTTATTTTTTTATTATTTTTTTATTTTATTTTTTTTAAATTTTCATGTCTGTTCATCTTCTTCTCTCCTTCGAAGAAGAATTTGACCGAGGATTTTCTTTTAAACATCATTCTTATGTTAATACACAATCAATATATCAAATCACTCGGAATTTGATATGCATCAACAATCTATGATCAATTTTATATGATGTTAAAATTTTATTTGTTTAACTTTGACTGTCATAGGGTTCGAATGCCCAAATAGCAGACGAACGTCTATGAGAATCATCAAGATTTACTCAAAATTCACTGATTTGAATCACAAACTTACGTTTACTAACTCAAATACTATCTAACATTCAACAACAATTTGTCTTAAACACTGATTATTTGCTTGATTGAAGAAAACCGAGTGTCGATAGTTTAGAGAGTTTGTTTTTCAGAGGAAGTTTTTGAGTGTAAATGAGAAACAAGTGTAAGTGTTCTATTTATATTAAGTGAAATTTTAGACGCATTAGCACTGTTTGTGCGTATGAAACCCTAAAATCCACAAATTAATGAGACGCATCAACACTGTGTGGTCGTATGGACTTAGACGTATGAGAATGTTCAGTCGCATGAGCACTGTACAGACGCATAAGCACTGTTTAGGCGCTTTAGCATTGCTCAGCCGTCTGAAGTTACTGAAACGTCTAACACCTGTCTTTCAACCACGCACTGTGTAGACGCATGACATTCAAAACCCCTAACACTTGTATAAAATCAAACTCATTCACTGTTTAGGGGTAAGGGATTAATGAAACGCCCAAACACTTGGTTGAACTTTATGCTTATTGCAACTTTTTACGCGCATGGGAATATGACAACGCCCAAACATTGTATAAATTCTGAAAGTTCATCATGCTCCCATTTAGACGTATGAAGACTATTTAGGCGGATGAGTTGACAGTTGACTTTCATGAGTCACACTTGATGTTTTTCACTCTTCTTCACGTGCATACTGTTTAAACATATTAGTAATATTTCATACTAATATTTAAACATTTTAAGCATAAATTTGAATTATCAAAAATTTTCATTTTAGTCCCTCAAATTTGAACTTTTTACATTTTCCACACTTAAAATTAGTTTTCAACAAATTCAAATTTTTTCACTTGATGTTTAACTTTGAAATTTTTCTTTCTTTTCTGTCCCTCATTTTTGTCTCAAAACATAATCAAATCTCTATTTCTCAACTTTGAGAGAAGCATTTCCACTAGCAATTTTATATAGGTTCATATTATCATTTTCAAAAGTTTCATGATGACACACACATAAACTTTGAACATATAGCATCATCCTTTCAATTCACTTTCTTTGATTTTGATTTTCTGAGAAAAACTTTTTTTTTCATTTATTACTCCCCCTAACTTTTATGTTGAAACAACTTATAAGTTTCCTAAGGTAGCATAATAAGATCACACAACTCATTATGGCATTGCCTTCACACACAAAAAACATGCATAAAATCAAAATTAAAGAAGAATCAAAATCTAATATCAACAAGGATTAATGTGTGCAGTGAGATCATATTAATGAAGATCAGCACATTAAAAGAAAAAATTAGTGGATAGTCATAGACAGTGAATAAATCCAGATCAAGTGTGTTCCGGGTCAGTGACATCACAGCAAAGGAGACACAAGATCTAAGGACAGACAATGAGTGTTTTTGACATAATATCAGCTCACTTACTTTTTCAATTCATGGATTGATTAGGCTATATTCAAAGAGCTCAACTATCATCAAGACATGCAAGCAAGAACATATACTCAACTTATTACCTGAAACATATGTGTAATCAGATCTCATGTTACTTAAATGAATAGAGAGTAATCATGGATAACCATTTGATCATCTTTAACTATCATTGAATAGATTGTGCACATTGGCATCTTTTGCATCAAAGAGAATATCCAGGTCTGTAATGACTTACAACAAAGGATATCTCAGCACTTCAGGTCTATGATGACTCATAACAAAGAAGTTGTTGGACCAAAAGAACCAATGAGCTTGATCAGAAAAACCTCCAAGTCCCACAGACATTACAACTGCTGAAGAAGATCACAACAGCTAAAGACATCAGCTGATTACAAGGTTTGAAGACAAAGTCTGAAGACAAGATCTGAAGATTTCTACTGAAGACAAAGACTGAAGACCAGAGTGATCAGTAGTTGTCACAACAGCTGAAGTTATTAACTTCAGTAGTTGTCACAACAGCTGAAGTTATTAACTTCAGTAGTTGTGATGGTTTTCCTTTTCAGTACTTGTAATTTACCTTTCAGTAGTTTATAGTTTCAGTAGTTTTAGTTCAGTAGTTTTATGTTCTTGTACTTAGCATTCTCTGATATGTGATCAGTTGTTGAGAACATTCTCAATATTTGCATAGTTTCAGTTGTTTGTATAATTCTGTTAGATGTCACTATCAAGTGACATCAGCAGACCTCACATTCCTTATATAAGGAATGTTGACCTAATTGTAATACGTGACTTTCCACCACCACGAAAGCATTTGAATGAAATATTCCTTTTGTAGAATTCTCTCTCTCTCTCTCTCTCTCTATAACCGTGTACTATTCCATCGAATATCAATTGAGTTCTTGCTAAATTGTCGAATTCATTGTTCGAATTCCGCTGCAATCTACTCTAATTAATCAAACTTAAATCACTAATCCTAACAAATGGTACAGAGCAGGTTAATCATTGATCGATCTAACAATTGATCATTGAAACTGCTATTTTGATATCTAAGTTTGATTGAATTAGCATATTTGCAAGAATTGGTTATAGAGATTGAATTTCTGCTGCTTTCGGTTATTTGCTTTGAGATTCCTCTTGGTTTGTATTGAGTTTGTTGTGATTTGCGCTAAATCGGTTAAAACTTTATTGAATTTGATTGAATCTAAGAATGACTACTCCTTCTAATGACCCTCACAAGACGGGCTCGTCAACCAAGCCTCCGATGTTGGTTAGGACTGAGTATAACATATGGCAACGAAGAATGCTCCATCACCTGTCTGTTAACAGTTCAGGTTGTTGGACATCTGTGGTACATGGTCCACACAAGCCTATGGTGAAAAATCCGGAAACCAACCAAATGGTTCCGAAGGAGAAGGAACAATACTCAGATGAGGATCGAAAATTGTTTCAGATTGATGCTAAAGCCCATGGAATTCTGGCAATGGCACTGCCGAATGAAATCTATTCTGGGCTTATGCATCATGAAACTGCTCATGACCTCTGGAATGCATTGAAAGAACAATTTAGTGGAACAGATTAGGTCTTAGCAAACAACAGATAAATCCTTGCCCAACAATATGAGACATTCTCTCATAGGAAGGGTGAGACACTGACTCAACAGTTTGAGCATTTTTCCTGTTTGATCTCTGAGCTGAAAATGGTCAAACATGAATACACTAATAGTCACATGAACAACAGATTCCTCAGATCACTGCCTGAGAGATGGGACACATATACCATTGTCCTATGCTCCAGTGCAAATCTGGATAGCCTATCTCTCACCCAACTCCATGGGAAACTGCTTACATTTGAAAGAGAGATAGATTAGAAAAGGAAACTGGCATCATTAGGACAGCTCACTGATGACTTTGTACCAGGGAACACTGCCTTGGTTGGTCATGAGTCAGAATATGCTGCATCAGAAAGCCATTATGATGAGCATATAGATTTCTCTTCAAACAGTTCTGATCATGCATTTGTTAGTGTTGATAGTCAGTCAGGCTGTAATAGTGACAATTTGTGCTTCATTATTGATGATTTGAAAGGTATTGCTGAAGATGACTTAGAAGAGATGGATATTCTAAGCCAAATGGCCTTGATTAATATCATATCTCAAAAGTTCTACAAGAGAACTGGTAGGAAATTTCCAGGGCTCTCTAGCAAAACCAAAGTTGGTTTTCACAAGAGTAAGTTGAGGTGTCACAAATGCCACAGGCTTGGGCACTTTGCAAGAGAGTGTAGATCAACTGGATCTGACTCCTCTACACCCTTTGTGACTTTTCCAAGCAATAGTTCACAAAATAGAGGGCAACATCCTGCTAGTTCTGGTCATCACTCACAACCTCTATCTTCTGCATATTTTTCTCCCTCAGGGTCCAATGCCATATCCATATCCCTGCTATTACATGCCACAGCCAAATCAAGTTCAAGTTCCTATTGCACAACAACCTCAAGCCTTACCTGAGCCTCAACCATCTCAACCATCTCAATCACAACCTCATCATAGCTTCTCCACCCCTGGTGCTGTTGACCGGAGCAGTTTACCAGATGATCTTTGTGGTAATGAGCAATTATTTGCTAGTGATGATCAATAAGGTGGTGAACATTCTTTTGGGAATCTTGCTCTCATGGCCCTGGAGTCTACTGAGGGTTCATGCTCCAATGCATCTTCATCACAGGTAACCCAGGTATCCTCTGAGGCTAAGGCCAAGCTATGTCTGAATCTTGCATAGCTGCATTTATCTCTATTAGAGAGGCAAATGTGGCTTTAATAAATCAAAATCTTGAGCTTGAGCAAACCCTTTCCAAAAGAAAAGCTGAGTATGAGTCTGTCCTTAAAAAGAAAGATGATGAGATTTATAAACTTAAATGCCAATTAAATGATGAAAAGGCTAAGGTTGAGGTCATTCATGAGAACCACAGAGATCTCAAAGAAACACTTGCAGCTACTCAAGTTGAGTGTGACCGCTGGGTATCATCCTGAAAGGGATTTGAAATGCTTCTTAGCAAGCAAACAACTTCGAATGTGAAGTTTGGAATAGGTTACAATCACATTGCACCACCTATAGATTTTACTCCAAAATCAATAGTAAAACCTGAAGGTGAAGTAATTTCCAAACCACATCATCATGTGTATCATCCTCAAGACATCACCCAAAATCAGAAGATGAAATCAGTGATGATACCTCAGCAAATCAATTGTCTGATGGGTTAACTACTCATAAGCACATGAAGCTGAGTACTTCAGATGTTGTCCCTCAAAGTATCTCAAGTACTGAAGGGCAAGTCACAACATCTGAAAATCATTTCAAATCAACTAAAACAAAAGGATTAACAACTGCTGAGGAATCTATCATACGGTCTTTCAGGACGGATAGAGAACAGCTGAATAACAAGTCTTCAGTTGTTACAGATCCTTCTGTACTTAGCACAAGTACTGAAAGGAGGAAAGTACTGAACATCACACCTTCAGTTGTTTCCACTTCAGCAGTTAATCAATCCAAGATGAGGAATAAGTGACAACTACTGATGATCTCAATAAACAAGTACTGATGACCATTAGTAAACATGTCAAAAATAAGTACTGATAAGTTTTATTCTCAGTTGGTTTCATAACTACTGAAGACTAAATTACTTAAAAAGTACTGTACTTTCTGTTAAAAGAAATTGATGCAGTTACAACTACTGATGTAGTTATAACTACCGATGTCAGTAAAAACAGATAAGTACTGATGTCCTATGAAATAACTAAAAACAGCTAAAAAGTCTGATGAGTAAGTGTTGAGGACAGTATGAAACAGCTGAAAAGCTAAGAATTGACGAAAACTAATGATGAGAAATTTCTCTTCAATCGTTTCCACAAACTGTTGTTTCACCTTAAACAACTGATGACAAAACCATGTCTTCAGTAGTTTCACATCTACTGATGACTAACACCAAGTCCTCAGTTGTTTCCTACACCTGAAGCCAAAACCAAGGTTTTCAGTAGCTTCATAACTACTTATGACCAAAACCAAGTCTTCAATTGTTTAAAATGTCTGATAGTTAAAACCAAGTCTTCAGTTGTTTTCATACAACTGATGACAACACCAACACTTTCAGTCGTTTTCTTCAACAAACTCTATCTTTGAACGGCAAACTCTAAATTTTTCTGTGATAGTGTTTATGGAACTTAAGGATCTGGCTTAGAAACTTGTGACAAACAGATGGCTACTATATCCCAGGTTTTTGATAGCTATAATTTTAAATCAATTAAAATCTAACGGCCTTATTGGTCTTGGAGTCCCTACTCCAGCTGTCTTAGCTGAGGTATACTCCAAGCATAACTCTGACCCTACCCTCAAAGGGGCTGCCCGGCTGCTCAAACCCAAGCAGAGGGAACCCACAGCCTCCACCTCCAGATCCAAAGTCCCCACTAAACCCAAACCCCAAAAGCCCAAAAACGCTACTCAGGGAGATGAGTCCCATGAGGATGCTCCTGTACCACCAATACAAGAAACACATACTGGTTCTACCCCCCAGTCATGTCAGAGATTCAACCAGCTAAAACCGCATAGGTATCCTCTCCACAGGATCCGTTGCAACCAAATTTAGGGATACCACATTACTGGAACCTATCTCAGTTGAGAAGGTTACCATTGAAGAGCATTTCTCGCCCCGGGTGCAATCTGCTTCTGACCAATCTCTAAATGCCACCGCCCCTCAAAGCCCAACCCTTATAGTTGCTAAAGTGCTGAGTCAGCTGCATTCCTCACCCCCTCCCCAGAAATCAATTAACACTAGGAATACCTCAATGATTGAGGGGGAGGACAGAAATGCTGCTGATAACCCACAGCACAGGGGTTATAATGTTCAATCTCCAAGTGTAGAAGAGGAGGTTAGAACATCTGGTCAGGCTGCCACTTTTACTGATTTAGCAAATGAACAGGATGAAGTTGGTAACATATATAAGACCTCACCAGAGGCAACTGCCAATGAAGGACAAAGTCCAGAGGCAGGAAGTCCCCAGAACCAAGAACAAGGGGCACATGCATATACTGATCTACACTCAGGCATGTACATCCTGATTTAATCAGGAGGTCAGATGATTTAGCAAAGACTGATGATGACCTGGGCTTTTTCTTTGATGTCTTAGCCCATAACACAATCCTAGAGACTGAGGTGAGCAGACTCAAAGAACTGCTAGCCAAAATGTCTCAGGATAAAAGTCCATCTGCCCCAATGAACCCACAGATGGCACCTTCATTTGAAGGTTCACCAAACACACAGCCTATATACTTAACTAAGCCACCAGCCACTGCTTTTGGCACCACCTCTCAGGGACAGAACCCCTCTGAGCAGATGGTTGCAACCTTTCAAAGCTCCTTACCTCTCAACACACTCCTTGATGATGCGGTTCACAAGTCACTTTCTACCTTTCAAGCCCCTGATCCCAATGCACCCAAAAAGGGGGAGACTACTAAGTCTAAGGAAGTGAAAGAAGGAAAAGGAAGAGATTAGAAGATGAGAAAGAACCAGAAAAAGAAAAAGAGTTGGAGAAAGAACAAGAACTGATCTCAGAGAAACAGCTGATCGCAGTCCAAGAGCTGAGCACAGACAAAGAGCAGAAAGATCAGTTGATCACTTACAAAAGGAAGAGAAGTGCTGAGTCAAAGTCTGATGGAGAAAAGTCCTTAGAAGATCTAGTCAAAGAAGCTGATGAAGCTCACAACAAATCTATGGAGAAAATAATAGATCAGCTTTTCAGACAGGGTCATGACACAGCCACCTTAGATGTTGAGATCAAAAGGCTGGGATAAATAAAATTCAAGCAAGATGGCTAGTTACAATGTGATGGATAGGGAAAGGTTGGAGATTATGATTAGGTTTATTGCAAAATATCTAGGAAGATCATTGATAGAGATGAATTCTTGGTCCAGAGACAGTATCTTGGAGATAACCAAGAAAATCTATTCTGCTGGAAGCTACAACAAAGGGTTGATCATTGAAGCACTGGATGAAGCAGGTTCTGGGAAGAGAACTGAGATGGCAAAGCTCTCAAAAGCCAAACTCACCACTAAATTGCTAGATCATCCTTCTCATACTCCCACTCAGAAACAACCCTCAAAGCAATCATCTCTAAAATCTGCCAATTCTATCCCTAAACCAAAAACACCCACAACTCAACCCACAAAGCCAATTCCATTACCCCAAAAACTATCTCAAACCACACCCAGTGATACACCCAGAAGGAGGAGAAGGGTGTTGAGGGTAGAAGAAGAAGAAGAAGAAGAGGATGAGAATGAAGACAGTCTGCCAATCTCTGCTGTTCTCAAACTTAAAACACCTGAGCCCAGAAGTCAACACATGATCACACCTGACTTGCAAATGCAAATGGTGAAAGTGAAGATTGAAGAAGTAGAACAACAGAAGCACCATGATGAGCAATTTCTCAAAATGGTTGACAAGGACTTCCCTCAGTCCTCATCCATTCAAGCAATGAAGAAACAAGCTCTGAGGCTGTACACTCTTAGGCATACATTCCAACATCAAAGAGAAAGAGTGAGGATTTGGCCAGACCCCAGGGTAAGTTCCAGAATACACAAGAAGAACATACCAAGTAGATATCATGGTCAAGTGAAAAAGACTTTGAATGCTGCAATTATGTTGGCCATGGTAGTCTGACCCTGGGAGATTATAGAAGAATTCAAGAGAGCACACAACTCAAAGACAACCCCTCAATCTTTACTTGAGAACAAAATGATCAAGAAGGGGCTGTTATACAAGAGACTTGAAGATCTTCAAAAGAGTGACCTCCAGTTGTTGCTAGAAGGCTCTCATCCAGATGAATTCGCATACAGAGAGATCACAACTGTTGAGTTGAAGAATGGGAAGACAGTAAGGTATCTGTCTGAATATTATGGCCCTGAGTTCTTCTTGGAGGGTGAAGCAAAAGAACACACCAAGGAGGAACAAGTTTTTCTCCTTGAGGCCTATGCAAGAGAGTCTTACAGAACCATCAATGGGAATTAGGTTTCATGGTTGCGACAAGACTCTGTGACCAGTTTCCCAAAGACAGAGTTCCCTTCCACACTTACCCAATCAAAAGATCAGAAACCTTTTCCCGGCCTGTGCTTACATGATTACCTCTGAAGCTGATCAAGAGGGTGTTTCTGCCAGAGAATAAGTGGGATCATCAATAAACTTAGAGGTTTTGGCTGCATTGGTTCAGGGGGAGTTTGTTGGACCAAAAGAACCAATGAGCCTGATCAGAAAAACCTCCAAGTCCCACAGACATTAGAACTGCTGAAGAAGATCACAATAGCAGAAGACACAGCTGATTACAAGGTCTGAAGAGAAAGTCTGAAGACAAGATCTGAAGATTTCTACTGAAGACAAAGACTGAAGACCAGAGTGATCAGTAGTTGTCACAACAGCTGAAGTTATTAACTTCAGTAGTTGTGATGGTTTTCCTTTTCAGTACTTGTAATTTACCTTTCAGTAGTTTATAGTTTCAGTAGTTTTAGTTCAATAGTTTTATGTTCTTGTACTTAGCATTCTCTGAGATGTGATCAGTTGTTGAGAACATTCTCAGTAGTTTGCATAGTTTCAGTTGTTTGTATAATTCTATAGATGTCACTATCAAGTGACATCAGCAAACGTCACATTCCTTATATAAGGAATGTTGACCTAATTGTAATGTGTGATTTTCAGCCACCACGAAAGCATTTGAATGGAATATTCCTTTTGCAGAATTCTCTCTCTCTGTAACCGTGTACTATTCCATTGAATATCAATTGGGTTCTTGCTAAATTGTCTAATTCATTGTTCGAATTCCACTGCAATCTACTCTAATTAATCAAACTTAAATCATTGATCCTAACAGAAGTGAAATGATGCTTGTAACAGATCTCATGATTAATTACATCACCATCAGGTATGAGTGTTGTTACTCAACAAACAGTTAATGTGATAAGTCAAAACATCTCAAAAGTACTAAGATGAATACATATTTAGTGTAATCACAAGAATTTACTATTTCAGTATAATAGCATGATAGTGTCTACACATCATATCTCATCATGTCAGACTTTATTAATGAGTGAAATATGCAACTGATCTCACTAATGTACTATCATTTCTCACATATTGCAAAAGTAATTCTTTTAAAAAACAAAAACAAAGAACTGACGAATAGAAAAAGACTCTATTTTTTTAATTTTGTTATATATGCTTTTGTATTTGGTTTTTCTAAGAAAAAGAAAACACACACATACAAAAAAATAATAGGCAATTAACATTGAGAGTATCACTTATGATAGTCTGTTGACTTAGGGAGTTCACATATGATTAATAAGACCAATTGATTCTACTAAATACTCAAACTGTCCTGGTAGGAAGGCTTTAGTAAATAGATCTGCCAACTGTTTTTCTGTTGCAATTTGAATCAAAATGATCAATCCCTTTTCAGAGTTATCTCTGAGAAAATGATATCGAATTTCGATATGTTTTGTTTATGAATGTTGAACAGGATTAGCTATAATGAACATAGCTGCAGTGTTATCAATGTAAATAGGTGTTTTAAGAAAATTGAACCATAATCCATTAGTTGATTTTGCAACCAGAGGATTTGAGAACATCCTGCTGATGCCGCAATGTACTCAGCTTCTGCAGTTGATACAGAGACATTTGTTTGCTTCTTACATTGCCATGAGACTAATCTGGAACCGAGAAATTGACATCCACCCAAAGTAGATTTTCTATCTTTACAACAACCACCATAATCACTATCTGTGTATCCATGTAATTCAAAGTTACCCTCGTAAGGATACCAAAGCCCTAAAGCTGGTTTATCTTTGAGATACCTGAATATTCTTTTGACAACAATTAAATGTGATTCTTTCGGGTCTAATTGATACCTGGCACAAACACAAACAACATACATAATGTCTGGTCTAGATGCAGTAAGATACATCAAAGAACCAATCATTGATCTGTATAACATTTGTCAATAGATTTTCCTTTTGGATCAGGTTCAATCTTGGTGTCAATGTCTGCTGGAGTTCGTATGGACTGACAGTCTTGCAACTTAAATTTCTTCAAGAGTTTGTCAACAAACTTCTCTTGATTGATGAAGATTCCATCGTCAGTTTGCTTGACTTGAATTCCAAGAAAGAAATTAATCTCTCCCATAGAACTCATTTGGAATCGATATTTCATGATTTCTTCAAATTCATTGCACAACTTTGAATTAGTAGAACCAAATATGATATCATCAACATACACTTGTACACATAAGAGATCATCATTATCCTTCTTTATGAATAAAGTTGGATCATTTTCCCTCTTATGTATCCATGTTGGATTAAGTGTTGTGATAATGTCTCATACCAAATTCTAGGGGCTTGATGAAGTCCATACAAAGCTTTACTCAGCTTATACACTCGATGTGGAAATTCTGCATCCTCAAAGCCCGAAGGTTGCTTCACAAACACATCATCAGTGATAGGACCATATAAAATGCACCCTTTACATCCATTTGATACACCTTAAATTTCATGAATGAAGCATAAGCCAGGAAAACTCGAACCAATTCAAGTCTTGCAACTGGAAACACCTCATCATAATCTATCCCTTCTTCCTGTGTGTATCCTTGGGCAACAAGTCTTGCTTTGTTCCTTATTACTATACCACGATCATCAGTCTTATTTCTAAACAACCATTTCGTGCCTATAGCATTTTCTCGTTCAGGTAAATCCACAAAATTCCACACTTCTTGTTTGCGAAATTGAAGTAATTCTTCTTGCATAGCTTCTATCCAACCATTGTCCTTTAATGCTTTGGTAACATTTTTAGGAATAATTTGAGATAGAAAACAAGAGTATAAGCATAAGTTTGCTTGTTCTGATTTACTCCTTGTTGTTCTCTCATTCAATGGACCAATAATCTAAGAAATTGGATGATTCTTGTGAATACAAGATGTTGGAATCTCATCACATTGAATATTAACATCCAGATTTGTTTGGTTTAAGTTGGAGAGCTGATGTAACAAATTAGAAGAATGTGGATTAAAATTTGGAACTTGAGTTGGTGAGTGAATAAAGTAATCAAAGTTACCAATATCAACTACATCACCAGAGATGGATGATGTTCTAGACTCAGGTTGCACGAAATTATTACCATCATTAGGAAAAGGTTGTGATCCTTCCTAATCAATTAAGACTGAATGATTTGAAGCTGAATTAGTATGATCATTGTCATTGAATCGTATGATGAATCCTTGACAAATGATAAAAATAGGTAGTCTGAGCTAGAATCATCTGTGTCATAAGAATTTGAGTCCTCACTGAATGATCCAAGATCTCCTCTAGAGTTCTTCTTACCTGTAGAATCAAAACAATTTGATTGATTAAACAAGTTAGATTGAAAAGAGTTTGACAATGAATCTAAATCAAATAACCATGCAGGACCATTTGCAACAGATGGAAAAGAATTTTCCAGAAATTTAACGTTGAATGTTTCAAGAGTTATATTTGTCCTAGAGTTGTACACTCGATAGGCTTTTGAAACAGATGAATATCCAACGAAAAATCCATTATCAGATTTTGCATCAAATTTTCCTAACTGATCATTTGAATTAAGAATCATAGCAGGACAACCAAATGATTTTATAAAATTTATGTTCGGTTTCATGCCAAACATTATATCATAAGAAGTTTTCATTTTATTTTTCATAATTAAGGTTCTGTTCTGAACAAAAATGCAGTTCATGTAGCTTCATCCCAAAAAGTTATAGGAATCTTTGCATCAACTAACATAGAATGAGCAGCTTCAATCAATGTTATGTTCTTCCTTTCAGCAACTCCATTTTGTTGAGGAGTTCTGGGAGCACAAAACTGATGAGCTATCCCATTCTGAGCACAAAACATTTCAATGTTAGCATTTTTGAATTCTGTTCCATTATCACTTCTTATTATTTTCACTTTATTTTCTAATTGATTTTCAACTTTAATGATAAATTCTTTTAGTAATTCAGTCGTTTCAGATTTAGCATACAAAATGAAAACCCATGAAAATCTTGTATAGTCATCAATGATAACTAAACAATATGATTTTTGTCCAATACTCTTGACATTTGTTGGTCCAAAAAGGTCCATATGTAACAATTGAAGAGGTTCGGAAGTTGAGTTTTTGAGTTTGGTCTTATAAGACGCTCTGTGTTGTTTTCTCTTTAATATGCTGAGCAGTGATCAGTTGTTGCAAACTTCTTAGATGGAAGTCCAATAACATGATTTCCTGATACAAGCTTCTTCATATTCTTGAAATTTGAATGTCCGAGACATCTATGCCAAAGATGGCTTTCATCATTTGATGCTTTAGCAGTTAGGAAAGTTGTTTCGGTTGAAGGATCAACTTAAGACATATCTAGTTTGCATACATCTCTATCCCTTTCAGCTGTAACAATTTTGGGATACTAAAAACCTGGCTTCAAAACATAACCGAATGAATCATCAAAAAGAACAGAATATGATTTATCACAAATTTGGGATACACTTAAAAGATTAAAGTTCAACTGTGAGCAAAAGTTGACTTTGTCAAAGCTTATTATCCCATTTGATACCGTTTTTTCTCCAGTTATTTTCCACGAGCATCACCACCAAAGGCGACATGTGTTCTATCTTTTAACTTAAAGTCTTGTAACAAGGCAGGATTGCCTGTCATATACCGGCTACACCCACTATCCACATACCATGCATTGAGTGGTCTTCTTGGGCGTACCTGCACAACAAGAAAATTAAGTTGATATATCCACCCAAGCCGAGATGGTCTTGGGTTTTCCAAATTTATCAACAATGGTAAATTGTTTGTAATGAAGATTGTTCAAATTAGGTTTATTCTTGATGAATTTACTAATCTTGTTTTGGAAATTGTTTGAGTTATTTTTGAAAGCATTCATACCTTTTGATTTATCAAATTTTGACACAAATCGATGACTAGCATTTTTATTAGTCATTTTTACCATCTTGGTATGAATTGTTCTTGCACATTTTTAGATCTCACATAAATTTGCTTTTGGAAAGATCTCAAACCTAAAGAAGGTTGATTAGTTAATCTTTGAAATTCATCAGTTTGATTTCTCATAAATTGAGGATTAACATAACCTTTGCTCAAGTTTGAGTTTGCAAATTCTCTTTTAGGTGATTTCATTCTAAAGTAACAATTTGTAGTATTGTGAGTCTTCTCATCACAATAAGTACAGTATTGGTTAAAATAACAATCTGCTGTAGAATGATTTCTCATGTCACATATGTGACAGTACTTGTTGAAATAACACTTAGCAGTATTATGATTTTTCATATCACATATTTCACAGTACTTTTGTGGAGTTTTAAACAACTATTTGTTAACTTTTGACATTGACACTTTGTTTGATTCATTTTTATATTTTGGTGTCAAAAAGTTAAACTGTTGTTTTTCATGTTTCACATTTTGATGTTGTGTCATATTGTTTTTCATCTGTTTAACATGAACTTCCTTCTTGAATTTCTTATGAACAAATCTTTTTGCTACAACGGAAGTCTTAGAACCTGAACTTGATTTCAGATCAGAGTGATATTTGTTCATAGAATTCACCTTGTTGTTTTCAGATTGAAATTGTTTAAGATTAATAGTGTTTGAATCTTTTGATGTTCCTACCTGTTGTTTGTCTTTGCTTTGAAGTTTCACTTCTTCTAACACAGAATTAATTTGATCAGAAGTGTTATGTTTTGATTGTTTAGTTTCATATGATTTTATTTTGATAGGATGACCATTTTTTATCTTTTCTTGATCATTTTCAACAAACACTTTTATATTTTCCTTTTCTTCTTCGTAATTCTTGTTTTTGACATGAAAAGCTTTAAGTTTAGCTTTGTTCTCAGGAGAATGATCATGTGTATTGAAGTTCTCTGGTAAAGTGTTTATGATAGATTCAGGCATAGGTTCATGAGTCAAGCCTAATCCTGCTTTCTGTTTATCTTTCCTCTCACTTACCAGTTTTTCTACAATCATTTTTGAACTCTTAACTTTAGCAAGATCCATTTGAGTAGCAGCATGTGCTATCTTCTACTGTTCAAGATTTTTAGTCATCTCTTCCAATTGTTTAGAAACATTTTCTAATTCTTTTAGAGTTTTGTTCCATGAAGTTTGAAGAGAGATAATCTTTTGGTGTGCTGTTTTATGATCAGCTTTCAATTTGTTATGCATTGATTCTTCTTGTTTGAGTTTCTCACAAATTTTATATGAGTATGTTCTGTAGTATTCAACATGTTCAAAGCATGATTTTGTGCATAGCTTTTCTCTCACTTCAGATGGTATTTCAGGAATTTTTGGAGATGAGGTTTCAGATTTTAAAGATGAAGTGTCAACCTTTGGTTGATCAGACTGTGCCATTAGAGCTACTTCATCATTATCCTCCTTAGGATATGATTTGTCACTCCAATCATAGTCATCTTCATCATTTTCACCTTCCACCATTGGATCATTGTTTTCTTACGAATCTTCTTCCTGAATTTCTGCAATAAGAGATAAACTAGATGTTAAATCATTAGTAAATTGTTCAGCATATGCACTCCAATCACAACCATCTTTAATATTGACTACAAGAGCTTTCTTAGTTTCATCAGATGATTTTGTTTCATCTTTAAGCTCAAGCATAGGAAGACTTTCATAAGGCTTTTGATAAGTCTTCTGAGCTTGTTGAAACCTATGATTGCTTGATTTAGCACTTCCTCCATTATTTCTTGGAGCTTTGCATTCTCTTGAGAAATGACCATAGCCGTTACAGTTGAAACACCTAGATTTTGACTTGTCAAATCCACAGTTGTTGGATCAAGAAGAAGGCTAATGCAACCAAAACTAGATCACTTATGTTATTTTGGTGTTGCATGCAAAGGCTTCCGAAGCTTGTCATGGAACTTTCGAAGGTTGTAGAGTTCTTCCGAAGACAAAGGAAAAGTCCAACTTCCAAAGACAGAACTCTACTTCTGAAGAAAAATACATACATCGAAAGTTCAAGACTTAGAAGAATAAAGTAAAGACCACTTCCGAAGTATGATGAACAGAAGAAGTCTCCAAGTCTTGGAAGAAGCAGCCATTTAACCTTCGGAAGACACTGCTATAACCAGTGGACACAAGTATGGTCTCTGACACTCCGATGTAGACTTCTCATACAGCATGGCTTCTTCCTAAAGAACCATGTTGTTGACCATAATTTATTCCACTGTTTACCTTTTCATGATGGTACAGTTGCCATCTTTAGTTGGTGACAAGAGGTAAGTCAGGGACATGTCCTGACTACCAACTCTCAGATAAGACTTTATCTAAGATACCTTAACTATAGTCTTGCAGTATAGGCTTTAGCTAAAGGATCCCAGCTGGTATCAAAGTATATCCGGCTGTAGATAGTATTATATATAGGTTCTCCTTGTAACTCATAGAGATATCACAATCATCTGCTTGTAAGAGTCTTTGTATCTTGAGTTGAGAATCAATATATAAAAGTATCTTGAAATTATCTTTCTGTGTTCTTAGCTACTTTTCATATTGTGATCAACTCTTATTGATTCTTACCCGAGTGTGATTTTGGGTGAGTTTGAGAGAAAACCTTGTGTTTAAGTGACAAACACTGATCCCGCAATCGGTATCAGAGCTTCTTAGGATCTTGATTGCATGATCTAACCATCCAAATCAACCTGTTTTCACTCCTCCCTACCACCCACTCACTCAATTGGCCCCGAACAAATCTGAAGTAGAAATGGGGATGATGACCAAAGCACCAATCATCACCCCTGAAAACTTTAGGTCTTGGAGTAGAAGAATGGAAGGCTTCATTAGATACCAAGACAGCAAAATGTGGAACTCTATTGTCAATGGACCGTACAAGCCATATGTGGCTTCACCTGGTGGAAACGGTGCCATGATAGAAAAGCTGTCGAGGACTATTCTGATGAAGACAGAAAGAAGATGGACATCGATAGCAATGCAATGTCTATTCTCATGACTGCAATACCGAACTCTATTATGGTGGGGTTCAAGCATTGCAAGACTGCCAAGAATTGTTTGATGCACTTGCTCAGATGTATTCTTGCTCCAACGACTCAAAGAAGGACTCACTGAAGCAGCAGTTCACGAACTTCACTCATATTGCTGGAGAGACCCTCAGCCAGTAGTACTTTAGGTACATGGATCTTATCTCTTCCCTTCAGTCTGTAAAGATCAATCCTGAACTTAGAGATCTCACCAGAAAGTTCATGAGTGCTATTCCAAATGAGTGGGCATTCTACTGTGTCTCTATCGAGAGAATAGAAAACTTGAACACTCTTTCCATGACTGAGCTCTATGGCATCCTTGATGGATACTGTCTAGAGATGGAGAGTAGGAAGGGCCACCAAACAAGCAGATCTATGAGTCTTCCTGCTAGCAAGCTTTAATGGTTGCTGAAGGCTCATTAACCTCTCAACCTCAGCACTTCCTAACTTAACAGCAGCCATCCTGCTCACCTGGTCCCTACATCACTTATCCTGAGACTCCAAGGTCTCAACAGGCTCAACACAGTCCCTTTCAGGAAAGTTGTGCCTTTGTCTCAGGAGGTGGACACTCAGGAGATTTACAATACTGCTTTGATGATCTTGAGTGCTTCAGCCCAGATGACGTAGAGTACGTGGACATTGTCCAGCAAATGGCTCTCTTAACTTACATAGCAAAGAAGTTGTTTAAGAGAACTGGAAGGCATTTCCCTCAAAACCCAACTACCAGCAAGTTCGGGTTTGAAAATACCAGGGCAAAGTGTTACAACTGTAACCAACTGGGTAATTTTGCAATGGAATGCAAGGCTCCCAAGACCAATCCGGGAACCCCACAGGCGTTCACACATCCCTCAACCTCAAAGCCCACTGAGAAGTCAACTGAGATAGCCGCAATGGCTGAAGAAGTTGACTGGAGCTTCATGGTGCAGGATGTTACTCCTGCTTAAGCTCTCATGGCCAGAACAGATGATGCCCAGGTATATGAACAGCTCTGCACTTTGACCTGTATAGCTAAAGTTAAACTCTATCAGGATTACAATATGGAAATCAGATCTGACATTGAGTCTTTAAATATTCTAAAATCTGATTTTAAAAGAGTTGAATCTGACTATCAAAAGAAAATTGATGAGTTGGAGAAAACTGTATCACTTTTGAAACATGAACACACCAACTACAAGACTCAAATCAAGCATCTGATATCCAAATTGTCTGAGGCTCAAGCCCAGCTTGTCATTGCTGAGGCTCAGGACAGGAAGCATGCTATCTCTAAGCAAAACTTCCAAGCTATTCTTGCATCATCCTCCCATTCCATACTCTGTTATCAGAACAAAGAAGTGTTGGGAAGCAATGAAATTGCTCCACCACATTCCTACGAGTCTATAGGTAGCCTAGATATGGTACTGAAGATCAAGAGGTTCCAACTGCTGACCCTTTCTTTCCAAAGTTAAAGGATGAGGCACCAATAATGGCCATCACAGGAAAGGAACAGGTAGATAAACCCATCGCCTCCTGTGATGATCAAATCTTAACCACCAAAACTAGAAGAAGCAGAGCTAAAGCTTCTAGGAGAACTGCTAAGAAAGTGGCTGAATCCAAACTAAAAATTGACCCCAAACAGAAGGGTGTCTTTGTTTCAGCTGGTTTCCAAGTGTTAGGTACTTCTGATTCAGGAAAGGAATGTAATACCAGCAATCCTGACCTACCAAAGGATCAGAAGTTAAAGGAAAATTTGCTGACAAAGAAAAGAAAACCAAGAAATAGCAACCCTCACTTTCCCAAAAGTTTAACATCGCATGCATCATGTGTGGCCTGCAAAATCACATGGAAAAAGATTGTTACTACAATCCTCCAAGCACACATTATGCAAATAATGTTAGAAAAGAAGGAGTCAGGGAAGGTTTCACATTTGGACCCTTCCATACGGTTCCAGAGTTGAAGAAAAGAAGGCTAGTTTCCAAAGCCAAGTTGCTTTATGAAGAAACTCCTTCTTCCGAAGGGAAAATGGCATCGGAAGCAAAAGCCACTATGGTTCGGAAGAGCAAGAAAGCTCCCTTGAAACCATCCCAGAAGAAGACTGCTTCGGAAGAAAAGGTGGTGAGGACTTCTTTCGAAAAGAAAGAAGCTTCGGAAGAAGACCTTGCCGCAAAAGCTTCAACAAGCTCATCCTCCAAGATGAGCCAAAGGGTGGACTGGAAGATCAAGGAAGATGCTGCAGCCAAAACCTCTTCCTCAAAGACCTCTGTTGAACCCCCATGCATATCATTTGGTTCACTCATGTCATTATCTTAGAAGAACCCAAGACCAATAAATCTTGGGTTTCCAAACAAAACTGAAATCTCATCTTATGTGCAGGAACATCCATTTGACAAGAAAAACAATGTATGGATTATAGATAGTGGATGCTCCAGGCACATGACAGGGAACATACATCTCCTTCAACAATTTCAACATTATGATGGAGGTCCTATCCAGTTTGGAGGTGAGGCTGGAGGATATATTTCTGGCAGAGGGAGTATATCCAATGGTATATTAACAGTTGACAAAGTTAACTTTGTCAAACAGCTTGAACACAATTTGTTAAGTGTTTCTCAATTCTGTGATCAAAAGCACCAAATGCTTTTCATACAACATGAGTGCATTATCCTCAAACTAGGAATGACAATTCCTCTGGAATTGGTGCTTCCTAGATCTCCCAAGACAGGGGATATGTACAAGCTTGATATGAACAATGCTTCCCCAATGGGTGAAGTATGATGCTTTCTTTCTAAAGCTGATAGTGATGAGTCAAAACTATGGCATAAACGTATGTGTCATGTAAATTTTAAGACAATGAACAAATTGGCTAAAAATAACTTGGTACATGGTTTGCCTAAAAAGGAGTTTTTCTTCAAAGACAACCGTGTTGCATGCCTGAAAGGGAAACAACACAGGACATCTCATAAATCAAATGTGTTAACTCTATCACTACTCCATTACACTTATTGCACATGGATCTTTTTGGTCCCACGAGTATAATGAGCATTAGAAGGAAATCATATTGCCTTGTGATAGTTGATGATATTACAAGATTCACATGGGTATTCTTTTTAAGAACTAAAGATGAAACTGCTAAAACATTAAAATCTTTTATTCTTAAAATAGAAAATCAAATTGATCACAAGGTTAAAATAATTAGATGTGATCAAGGGACTGAGTTTAAGAACTTTGTTCTTGACTCATTCTATAACTCAAAAGGGATTGCCAGACAATATAGTGCTCCCAAACTCCTCAACAAAACGGTGTTGCTGAGAGGAAGAATAGGACACTTATTGAGGCTGCTCGAACTATGTTAGCTGATTCAAAGCTATCTCTAACATTCTTGGCAGAGGCAGTCAGCACTGCATGCTATGTGCAGAACAGAGTTCTTGTAGTTAAGCCCCATGGAAAAACCCCTTATGAGCTATGGAACAAGAGGCCACCATTCATTGGCTTTTAAGGTCCTTTGGCAGCAGGTGTACCATACTTAACACAAAGGACAATTTAGCAAAATTTGCTGAAAAGTCAGATGATGCTATCTTTGTTGGATACTCTTCTAGTTCCAAAGCTTACAGAGTATACAACATTAAGAATCAACAATTTGAGGAGTCATCCAATATAGTTGTTAATTAGCACACTCCTTGTGTTAGGGGGAATGGACCTGATCACATCTTTGATTTAGAATTGTTTCCAAACTATTCTAAACCTTCTTATGAGAATGTTTCAGTTGGAATAGGTGCTCAAAATGATGCTGATGCTGCTGCTAATGATCAACTGTTTGAGATTCCCAGGCCTAGACCAAATTCTCCAAGTGCTGCACTGCATCCAACATCCACTATTCTCAGATCCGACAGTTTAACTATATCAAGAATAGTGAAGCTTCAACAAGTGAGTCACCTACTGAGCCTCAAAACTCATCAGGTGATCCACCACAACACTAGGCAGAAGGAGGTAGTATTTTGAAAGAACAAGCAACTGTTAATACTACCTCACAGCCAACTATCGATTATGTTTCTCATTCATTCAATCAGTCCTTGTTGAATGACTTTGAAACAACAGCTGGACAGAGTGTTCTAGTTCCTGAGCAGAATATGTCCAACCTGTACCTATCTCTGCAACTGGAAGTGATTCCTCGTCTTAGGATTCACAACACTCATCCAACTAAGAACATCATAGGGAATGTCTCTGAGGGTGTGAGAACAAGAGGACAGACTCATCAAGGGAATGTCTGCTTGTACTCATGCTTTCTATCTCAGATGGAACCCAAGAAGGTAGAAGATGCCTTAAAAGATAGTAGCTGGATTGAATCGAGGCAAGAGGAGCTGCTTCAATTCAAGAGACAGAAGGTATGGAACCTATGTCTGCTGCCATCTGGTCAAGTACCCATAGGCACCAAATGGGTTTTCCGAAACAAGGGAGACGATAGAGGCTTGATCATCAAGAATAAGGCAAGACTTGTGGTTCAAGGATACACTCAAGAGGAAGGAATCGATTATATTGATGTCTTCGCACCAGTTGCAAGACTTGAGGCACTAAGAATCTTCCTTGCTTATGCTGCATCCAAGGACTTCACAGTATACCAACTTGATGTCAAGTGTGCTTTTCTATACAGGGATATAGACAGGGAAGTCTATGTATGCCAACCTCTAGGATTTGAAGATCCACAACACCCCAACTATGTGTGCAAATTGGATAAGGCTCTATATGGGCTGCACCAAGCACCTAGGTTGTGGTATGAGACTCTGTCTCAGTTTCTTCTAAAGAATGGCTATACTAGAGGCACCATTAACAAGACTCTTTTCATTAGAAAGTCCGGAAAGGACATTTTACTCGTACAAGCCTATGTTGATGACATCATATTTGGTTCCTCAAATGACCAAATATGCAAGGTCTTTGAGAGCATTATGAAGAAGAAGTTTGAGATGAGCTCCATAGGAAAAATGGACTTTTCCTTGGAATTCAGGTAAAGCAACTGAAGGAAGGGTTCTTCATTAATCAATCTAAATATGTCTCTGACATCTTAGAAAGATTTGAGATGAAGGATTGCAAGCCTGCCAAGACACCCATACCCAGAAAACATAATCTTTGTCCTGACCTTGAGGGAGAGGATACTGATCAACATCAGTATAGGGCAATTATTGGTTCTCTGATGTATCTTACACCCAGTAGACCTGATATCATGTTTGCTACTTGCATTTGTGCAAGATATCAGGCTGCTCCTAAGGTGTCTCACCTAGCTGTTGTTAAGAGAATCCTCAGATACCTCAAAGGAGCACCTAAACTAGGTCTCTAGTATCCCAGAAATAAGGATTTCAATCTTTATGGATACTCTGACAGTGACTACGGCGGCTGCAATATTGACAAGAAATCAACATCGGGAGGATGTCAATTTCTTGGTGGAAGGATCGTCTCATGGCAATGCAAGAAGCTATCTTGTGTCTCTACATCAACTGCTGAAGCTGAATACATTGCTGCTGCGGATTCAAAATCAGATGTTAGACTATGGATTCAACCTTATGAGTACTCCTATCCATATTGACAACAATAGTGCTATCTCCATTACTGAAAATCCGGTGAAGCACTCCAAGACATAGCACATTGACATCAGGTATCATTTGATTAGACACATTGATGAGAAAAATATAATCAAGTTAATCAAAGTTGATTCAAATGAAAAATATGCTGACCTGTTTACCAAAGCTTTTGATGAACAAAGGTTTAAGTATCTCATAACAGCTATTGGGATGAAAACATTGATTAATCTGATCTCTTTCGAAAACTGTTTTAATATGTAAGTCTTGTGTCAATACAATTTAAGCCCTGTTACAAGAAATTCTCTCTGAAATTTTCTAAGGGTAAATTCCTTCCGAAGAGAATTAACCTTCGGAAGACACTCTCATATCTTCCGAAGCATAATTTCTCAAAGGATAACTTTCTTCTCGGAAGAATTTTGGTCTCGGAAGAAGCGATTGATTGCATATCAGATCTACTTCCAAAACTTACAATTCTCTATTTGGAAGCAACTCTAACCTTCAGAAGCAAACATTTGGCTTCAGAAGTAAGAATTGCCTTCGGAAGACAAGTTACCTTGGGAAATGTTTTACACTCGGAAGAGAGATTTCACTGTGTAACGTAAATTTCTTGGGCCCCACACTGTAAAAAGCAAAGATTTTGTTAACCTTACCGCCATTGTCATTTCATACACTTAACCATCACATCACCTTATCCTAACCCCCATTACCGCCTCTCCACAATCTTTTAAATAATCTCGACTATTCACTTTCACTCTCTTACTTGCAAACTTTACAGCCCTAGAAATTTCTCCTACTCAACTTTACCCAGCTCAAATCATTCCCATTCAACTTTCTAAATAGCCTTTGACCCTCAGCACAACCAAGTCACACTTCTTGATTCATCAAGAGATGCTGACTTCTCAGATAACATCTCCTTTCTAACCCAATCTTCCTACTACACCGCTCTGACTGTTAACCCCATAATTTACTCAAACCATATGTCTGAATTTTGGGCAAATGGTCAGATTGAAACCCTAAACGTGGTTCGTGTCATTCGATCGAGCATCTGTGGCTAGGAGTTGGTCATTTCTGAACAGCTCATCAGGGAGCATTTAGAGCTTCATGATGAGGGCGCTCCAACGGAATTCCCCACGGCAGACTTGGACGATTCTTATCTCCAAATGGGATATGGAGGAGACGTTAGTAGGTCAACTGCCTACAAATTTAACTTCTCGTACGTGGTCCTTCACTGCTTGTCGAATAAATCCGAGGGATGGGATCAAATCCCATTTGAACTTGGGTGCCTTGTTCATGGGTTGGTAAAATGCCTCCGCTTCAACTATTCAAGATTTGTGCTGACTAACCTTATGGGAAATCTTCAGAAGGACACATTCTTCATGTATCCCAGGTTTCTCCAGCATATAATCAATTGTGATCTAGACCAGAGCACGCTTGTCTGTGCAGCTGCTCTGACTGCTCCTCAGATGAGGCCGACTATCTTCAAGACATTGAAGAGAGTGTCCACCAACTTCATAGGAAGAGATACTGCACTTCTTCCAGGTATGACTGAGCCAACGGCTCCTGGTGACATCCCCGTTAACCCCACAGGTGATGAACCCACACTAGAAACTACCCCCACTATGCCAACACTACCTTCTCCACCCATCACCATCACTTATCAGAGACGCTCCAAACGAACCCTTGTTCAATCTACTCTGATTGAACAAGCCCCTCCTGTTCAATCCAAAAAGACTCGAGTGGAAACATGGGCTCCCACTCAGTTAGAGGTTTCTCCATCCTTCTCTTTTGACCTCAATTTGGGTCTTGAGTCTCCTTAGTCTCAGACCCATGAGCCCACAACCCAAGCTGAAAGCCCTCAGGATGAGTCCTTATACTCTCCTGAGCAGCCAACAAGGGATAGCCCCACCAGAGGCTCAATGCCTGTGGACATTAACCAAAGTCTCGGGTCAGTAGGTTTACCCATCCTATCTTTCACTGACCTTTTATTTAAAACTCATGAAGAGATAACATCTCTCCATGGCAATGAAGTTGATCTACAACACCCTCTCCAAGATCAACAGAGCTCGGAGAAATCTCCTATCTCTAGCATCCATCAGCAGCCAACTGAGGTGAGTCCCACTGATGTGGAGGGGACTCATGTAGATTCAGCTGCCACTACAGAAGGTGCCTCAATGGACCTTGTGGAAAGTGGTAACTTTTCTCAGACTGAATCTATGACAACCGAGCCCTTTGATGAATCTGAAAGAGACATCATTGAGCATGGGAAACCAGGGTGCCAAGAAACCACATCTGGTGGTGAGGCTGAACATACTAGGTATGATACCTCATCTCCCCGTGATTCTTCAAAAGAAGATGAGGGAAGCATGCAACTCCTCATTCAAGATCTTCTTTCTAAAGTCTCAAACCTAGAATCTTAGGTTAGGACTTTAGAGGCAAGATCTGCCACTCAGCAACTTGAGATTGACAATCTCAAGGCTCAACTAGCTGAGAAACAGACAGAGAGGTCTGTTAAGCATGTACCTATTCAGGTCTCCCTGACTTCCTCCTCCAGCACATCTAGCTCTCAAGATGATGCTACAAAAAAGGGGGAGAATGTTCAAGACAAACATGCAAGGAACCACAGAGCCGACCTTCCACTTCAACATCTTCCTCTCCCATCATCTCTGCGCCTGAAACATCTCAAGTCACTCTTCAGATTGATCCAAGGATGCTCAATGATCTCTACAGACTATTCACCAAGTTTCTGTTAAGATCTTCCTTTGAGCAGCCAAGTCATGATGCTGCAGTGATCTACTTTGGAGCAGAAGATCTTCAAAGGCTGACTGCACCTTCTACCACTGTAGAAGAAGTTGGTCAACCTAAGGTTCTCATCGAACCTAAGATTCAATTCGAAGGGGAAATGGGAACTTATGGCCCAGCAACTGAAACAGTTGGGACAAAAACTGCATCTTCTTTAACTTCTGAAGCTGAACTTAAAGCCTCGAAAGAACAAGCTGAATCTTCCGAAGCTGAAACGGAAGCTGCGGAAGGACTGTTTAAAATGTCCGAGGAGCTGATAATCACAGATGCTATCCTGGAAATGGCATCTGAAATAAGCAGCGAGGACTTTCCAATTGCACCTCCATCTCAGACACCATCTCTTACTCTCTCACAATCAGAAACCTCTCTCCAACAACCACCACAATCAGGATCTTCAAAGGATAAAGGTAAAGGAATATTACAGCGGAAGAGATTTAAGAAGAAGAGAAGATTGAGAAGCTTAAGAAGAAAGGAAGACTTCAGACTGAGAAGTTGCTAGCTGCTAGCACAAAAGCATTTGCTTCTAATCAGGAGGTTGTCATCAATAAAAGAAGAGAGCAGATCATTGACCAGCTCATTGAAATGGTAGCTGCCAATGAAGAAACACTCCTACTACCATTAGAGGAGTTGGTGGATCTGGAGAAGGCAACCAGGCTGAGACTTAAAGAAGAAGCCAGGTTGGCCTTAGAGGAAAAGGAAAAGAAACAGAAGGAGGATGAATTGTAGCTGAGGAGAGACAGGATAAACTTCCTACTCGCCAGAGGCTTTGATCTTCAAGAACTCTCTCCAAACAACGATGATACGATCCTCTGGCTCTACAACAAAGAGCAAGATCAAATGGAGAAAGAAAGGAAGAAGGCTGCAAAAGAAAAGGCCAGAGAGAAGAAGAAGAAATAAGAAGAGGCTAGGGTCACTGCCTCCAAGAAGCTTACTGAGAAAGGCTGGATGAAGGACTATCTTCGGGCTCATTGCTTCTCTGGTAGGCAGGTGGGTCCTATGTCTGAAAGGACACTTCAACAGATTGTCAGTGAAATTAAGGCTCACATCCAGATGGGGAAAAGGAAAGAGATGTATAGAAGGGTAAAAGGGATGACCTTCACTGCTTCTACCCAACCACAACTTGAACCCTCACCCTCACCATTCACTATTAAACCTGAACCCTTCACCCCTAAACCCACATCACTACCCACTACTACTCCCTCACCTCAACCTCCTAAACTTCCCATAATCCAACCCAAAACACTAGCCAAAACCTCTAAACCTAAACCTACCCAATCACCCTCCAAACCATCCTTTCGGCCTTCTCAACATCTCCCCTTGAGGAGTTTAAGGCAATCAAAATAAAGGTCACTAATTGCACCACTTTGAGCAAAGTCTCTTGTGTAGAAGACTCCGTTAACATTAACTATGTAAATGGATCTTCAAGTTCCCTCACAAGAGACAGATTCCTTGATTTTCCTAGAGGAACTTTGGACCAGGCTGCAAGACTTTTGGGCCTTAATTCAGACTCTTTAAATGAGGAAGAAAAGAAGCTCAGAAGGAAACTGGTGACTCTGCTGGATAAAAGAAAAGAGGACAAGGATCCTAGTCCGCCTCTTGTGCCTAGAAGGAAGATAATCCAGTGGAGGTTCGATGAACCTTCTCACAACTTTGTTGTGGAAAGAGAGAATGGTGAAGTCAACAGACTCAATGCAACCTCTCTGTTACACTCCAATAGATTTGACATTGCTGAGTTAGCAGAGAAACCATTCTCCAACCCCTCCAACTCTGAAACTGTTGCACTTGTCAGAAATCATCTCAGCAGTCTTCATTTGGCTGAGCTAACTACAAAAGCAAAGATTGAAGAAGAGTTGAAGTTAAGAAGACAAGAAGATAAGGAAAGATCTTCCACCAAAGGTGCTGCCTTTCTACAAATGGTGGAAGGTCCTGAATTGGAACCTATAGTTTGATAGAAATATGATTACAGTTCCCATCAACTAACTCTTTTCAGAGGGCAACAACAAAGGGTACATGTTATCCAAGGTGACAGACTGGATTTCCTGTCTACCAAGGATCTGTACAAGCTTCTCAGCACCACATCAGGGAAGAACAAGGAGACAGACAAATATTTGCTCTCCTTGGTGCTGAAAGTTTTGAGAAGTCGAGGTAAGTGATGTTTTGGTAGCATCAGCCTAGGGGAAGTTTGTTGAATCAAGAAGAAGGCTAATGCAAACCAAAACTAGATCACTTAAGTTATTTTGGTGCTGCATGCAAAGGCTTCCGAAGCTTGTCATGGAACTTTCGAAGGTTGTAGAGTTCTTCCGAAGACAAAGGAAAAGTCCAACTTCCGAAGACAGAACTCTACTTCCGAAGACAAATGCATACTTCCGAAGTTCAAGACTTAGAAGAATAAAATAAAGCCCACTTCCAAAGTATGATGAACAGAAGAAGTCTGCAAGTCTTGGAAGAAGCAGCCTCTTCCGAAGTATAAAGTGGCTTCGGAAGTACTTACTCTTCCGAAGCCATTTAACCTTCAGAAGACACTACTATAACCAGTGGACACAAGTATGGTCTCTGACACTCCGCTGCAGACTTCTGATACAACATGGCTTCTTCCTAAAGAACCATGTTGTTGACCATACTTTATTCCACTATTTACCTTTTCATGATAGTATAGTTGCCATCTTTAGTTGGTGACAAAAGGTAAGTCAGGGACATGTCTGACTACCAAATCTAAGATAAGACTTTATCTAAGATACCTTAACTATAGTCTTGTAGTATAGGCTTTAGCTAAAGGATCCCAGCTGGTATCAAAGTATATCCGGTTGTAGATAGTATTATATATAGGTTCTCCTTGAAACTCATAGAGATATCACAATCATCTACTTGTAAAAGTCTTTGTATCTTGAGTTGAGAATCAATATACAAAAGTATCTTGAAATTATTTTTTTGTGTTCTTACTTACTTTTCATATTGTGATCAACTCTTATTGATTCTTACCCGAGTGTGATTCTAGGTGAGTTTGTTGAGAAAACCTTGTGTTTAAGTGACAAACACTGATCCTTCAATAGTCTTGTTAGCACTTGGCTTGCACTTCCTGTTGACATATGAGTGTTTTTGTGTCCTGTAAGCAATCATCACCATTTGCCAATTTAAGTCCATTTCTTCCACATCTTCAGGATCCATTTCAAATAAATCATGTAAAACAAGATCTAATTAAGTTAAATGGCTACCTTGATATGCTTGAAAACTAGCCATAAATGCAGTAAATGCAGTTTTTGATTCTTAATCCTCTAATAGGATGTGTTACACATCTTTAACTTTGCTAGATTTAGCAGAGTTAGATGAAGAAGTGTCTAATTGAACATTTGATGTTTGTGACTGAGATTTAGGAGGAGATTGAGAATGAGATTGTGTTGTGTAAGCAGGGGCACTAGTAAATGATGAGTTAGTGAAAAATCCTGCTCCGACAAATAAATCTCCTTCTTCTTCTTTAACTTTCTCACTTTTTGCCATGAAAGCATTTTCAACTGTGTTTGCTAGAGAAGCAACAAACTGATACTGAGACATTGATGCTGCTCTATCATTGTTCCTTGAGCTTTCATCAATTTCTACTGACTCAATGTTAGCAATAAGTAGATCTAAATACATAAGGAACTTCTCAGTATGCTTTAGTAAGGTTACTGTTTGTTTCCATGATGATGGTAAAGCATTGAGTAGTCTAAGATTTAGATCTTCAAGATTAGGCTTAATACCAGCTATTGACATCTCAGTAGTAAGTTGAACAAATCTGTTCATCATCTGGTTTAGAGTTTCTCCAGATAAATGTTGAAACAGTTCCAATTGCCTTTTCAACTTGTGTTTCTTGAGATTTTGAATCTCATTTCCTCCTTCACATATAGTCTTTAAGGCTTTATACATGGTATATCCAGTTTGATATCCATCAAGCCTTGCAAGAACTTCCAGAGGTTGTCCTTTACACATCAAGAAGTATGCTCTGACATCATTTTTTACTCTTCTCAAGTCATCTCCTTGAAGACCATCTTCAGGATAGGGTTCCTGAGAGGCTTTAGTGTATACCAATCCTCTATCAGGTCCATTAGTGATTATTGGAATGAATGGTCCTTTTTCTATGGATTTCCAAAGATCAGTATCAATGGAATTTAAGTGATATTTCAACCTAAGTGACCAATTTTTAATATCAGTCCTGTTTTTAAGTTTTGGAACTCTATTTTCAGAATCTTCTGATTTCACCAGTCTTATATTTTTTGTTGTTTTCTTATATTTTGAATTTTAAAAAAATTGAAAAATTTTTCAAAGAATTTTCTTAAAAAAATTCTAAGTATCGAGGTTGAAACGCCTGAACAGTTGATGCGTCTAAGTTGAGAGTTGTCTAAGGGAATGCCTTAGAAATTTTTTTCCAAAACGCCTAAAATTGATGCGTCTGAATAGTAGTAAATTGTCTGAACAGTTGTGATGCGCCTACACAGTTTTGATGCGCCTACACAGTTTTCAAACATCTAATCAGTTCAAATACATCTCAACAATGATACGTCTGGACTCTCTCGAACAGTGGTCAAACGTCTGAACTAAAAACGTCTACACAGTGTTGGTGGGACTAAAGAGTAGTCAAATGCCTAACACTTGGACAATTTTTCAGCAAACTTCAACCCTAATGCATCACATTCATCATGTTCATATGAATATAATAGACTCGAATTTTCTGAAAATCTTCAAAAGTTGATGAAATTGATTGAAACTTTTCAATTAGATGAGTTTTATGCTGATAATCATTCTTCTGAAATCAATTTCTATTGATATCAACAACAAATCAATTAATTTGCAATTTTCAGTTTGAAAAAACAATGAACTTTACGAACACAAATTCACCAAATTAACTCAAATTTGATGAATTCAACTGCAAATTATGGTTCAAATCATATTTCTGATGATGAAACACATCTGAAATCCACAACTTTTCATTTGAATTGTCTATCAATCATAGATTCAGTAAGCTTTTTGAGTTTCAAAGTTCAATAAACTTCAAAATTACTCAATTAACAGCTACCAATAGCTCTGATACCAATTGATAGGATCAATTGAGCTAATCTGTGATGATATATGAACAAAATTTAAAGAAAACGCATACAAAGTAATCGAATTCAAACAAGATATCAACAAATTCACAGTTTCATTAATATCAATCAAAGACAATTACAAGTAATGAGCAGTAGTTCGTTCACTATCTTCCAACTCTACTACTAACTAACAGTCTAAGCTATTTATAATGAAACACAAAGGAAAAAACAATTACAAAAATAGTCCCTATACTATTACATGTGTTGATACAGAAGTTATACCATAGTATCTCAGCCTATGCATATTCTTGGAAGCATAAAAAGTCCAAGATCAGTCAAACAATAGGAAACTTGTATCACTTTTGACATACAAGTTAATCCAATAAAGAATTGACAACTTCAACAGTCAACAACTTCATAAGAAAAATCAATCAATGACACCTCTTCATAACATGAAAAACCAAATAGTCACATTAACTTATGATTAAATTCAAGAGTTAATGCAGGTAAGTACATTGGTTAATGCGAGTGAAGGTAACCCATGCTTATAACCAATGCGGTTTTATTTCCAAGTGAAACTAATGTGGACAATGATTGTACTCTACCACATTAGTGTGTTAAAAGTAAACAAGAAATTTTGAAGTGTTAAAACCTATGCGAAACAAAAATTGTTCTATCGCATTTGTCATGCGGATAAAATATTTTTCAAGTGTTCAACCGCATTTGTCAATGCGGATAACCTTTTAAGTGTCCAACCACATTTGTCAATACGGATGAAATTTACACTTCCGCATTTATTTTACACATCCGTATTGTGGATGTGTATCTTCAATGTTCATGTATTTTCAAGCAGAAATAATTGTGCTTAATCTCCTGTCAATGAATGATGATCAAGTAAATGTGGATTTTATTCTACTGCATTTGCTACAGTGAGCAATGCTGACAAATTTTGTTCAACCGCATTTGCTACAGTGAGTATGCCAAACAAGGTTTGTCAACCGCATTTGTTACTGTGAACAAATGCTGATGAACTTCGTTCTTCTGCATTTGCCTTAGTGCACAAATACGGATACAAGAAAACTGAAGTAACAAAACTTCCGCATTTGCTACATTGCGTAAATGCGGATGACTAAAATCACAAGTTAACTCTTCCGCATTTGCAACAGTAAACAAATGCAGATAGCAAAGTTATTTAAATTTCCTCCTCCGCATTTACAACAGTAAACAAATACGGATGTATAAAAACCATCTGCATTTGCTACAGTGTGAATTAAAATTTCAACCGCATTTTATTTGAGTCTTGTAAAATTTTGTAAAATCTATTTTTTAACTATTTAAGGTAAGTTTGAAAGGTCATTTAATACTTTTCAAGTTTGAGAGAGTCTATAGTGAGACGAGCGTAAAAACACTGTACACCCTCTTTGATCATCATCATCATCAACAACCAAAGATTTTAGTGTGTTTTACTCAACTTGTTCTTGTCATCGATTCTAAACTACAGTAGCATTGAAAGAAAAGTGAAATTTGCAAAAAAAAATTTCATGACCTAACTTTGAGACTATTGAACCAAAATGGAACGAAGAGCCAAATCATAATGAAGAACACCTAAAATCCGATTTATTCAAAGATATGATATACATTTTTGACATCAATGGATATGCAAACTAAGAGGAATTCTAACCATCATGAAAAAACCTTCATAGTTGTGTTCATCATAAGAATAGAGTCTGATGAAAAATGAAAAGGTGTAACAAATAAATGAAATAACATCTAATAATGGTTTATTTAAACTTGAAAAATAGAGAAACTATGATTGTACAACAACGAATTCACCATTTGAAATGACAACAATGAAACAGTAACTTCAAACGTTCATATTTGACCAATAAAAGTCAAACTGATAAATTGTGCACATGCTTTCTCATCAAAACTAACACACATGTCTCCTATGCATATTAAATGGATAATCTTTCATTGAGTAAGCTCCATAATGTCAGCGGTTATTTAGACCTTCATGTACCAAAGGCTGAGGGACTCAGAGACATAATTAGATTCATCTCTACAACAAGGGTAGCGTATGCTATCACTGTTAGACCCATCATCTATGAGAACCTCATAAGGTCATTTTGAGGCTCTGCTGAAGTGATAGAGGATGATGGTGTTAGGTCTTTATCTGGATGAATTGATGATGAGCATACATTGATCATAACCAAAGATTCTATGAGAAGGTGTCTACAATTTGGTGATGATACAGATGCACCAATAGAGTTAGATGATGATGATATCACTACCTTCTTTGTGGAAATTGAGTATGAAGGGGGATTTGAAGCAAAACAGATTGTAAATGGATTAGTGGACTTGCTTTGGAGGTTTCAAATCCACATCTATCAGCACTGTTTTTCCAAAAGGAAAACAGGGTAGAATGATATTCCAATCATCACTTCATGAGCAATCTGTGCTTTATGCTCAAATAGGCCATTCAACATGTCAACCTATGTCTTTAATGTCGTATTATCAAACATACAAGAGGGAAGGAGATACAAATTCTTAATGTACCCAAGATTAATTCAAGGTCTGATCAATGAAGCATTCCCTAATCTAGCTACTAAGGGACCAGTTCTAGATATTCCACATTATGATGCTAAGTCATATAAGTACATAAAGAAGAGGGGTCCTAGAAACTTCTACAGTGGAGCTCACTTACCTCTTCTACCTTGGATGCTTCAATAAAACAATCTTGATGATCAAGGTGAAGAACAACATGCTCCTGCTAATGAGCATATTGAAGAACAAGTTGCTGATGAGCAAGTTGATGGTATTGAGAGGCAAAGGTCAGTGTCACCCCAAGATGGTGCAGGGGGTGATTCTAACACTAAACCTGATATTCATTATTTTTCATCTCCATTCGTACCTCTACCAATCCTATCTCCACAAAGAACCCCACAACCATCACCATTACCATCTCCCCATAAATCACCTACCTATCACCAATAGCTCAACCAATCCAATCTCCACCTCATCACTCTCCAACACCTCCACCTCATCACTCTCCAACACCTCCACCTCATCAATCTCTAATATCATCACCTCACCACTCACCAAAATTACCACCTCAACCATTCCTTGATAATCCAACTGAGTTCGGAGATTCAACCAAGTCAACTAAAGAATCCAATTGATCTTCGAATTCGGAGGATCAACCTGTGCAAATGCCTGTAAAGAGAGTCACTTCTAAGACTGCTCCATCAGAGAGTTTGGTTGAATCAAATGTGAACGGACTGGATGAAAAGGATTAGTTGATCTTTGAGCTAATGCAAAAGATTGAAAGGATGGAAAGAATACTTAAGAGAAGAGCAAGAATCATTGATGATAGAATTCTTGAAGTTGATGAGAAGGAAAATGAGTTGAAAAAGCTAAATGAAAAATATGAAGCTGAAAAGAAAGAGAAAGATATAGAGATTGACTACTCAAAAGCTTCTCTTAATCATTCTAGAGAAGAAATCAGTGGGCATGTTGATACTCTTGCTATTCAAACCAATTCTATGGAAGAGCAAGAGCATATAATTGAAGAACAATATGAGATTATCTCCAATCTGCAAAATCAAATTGAAAGCCAAAATAAAAGAATCTCTGAGCTTGAGATGTTCATTGAAATTTAAAGAAGAGTTGAGGCTGAAGAAAGTTAATAAGATGAAGAAAGAGTTATAGCTGATGAGAAACAATCTTCTTCTGAGAATGATGAAATGGAAGAAGATATAAGCAAATCAAAGAATGAAGAATCAAGCCTAGAAATGGTAGTCTATTCTGGAAAATCACATGCTACACAAACTAAGAAGGTTAAATTTGAAGAACTAATTAGTGCACTAGACAGCTTCACATCTAAAGAATTCATAATTGATGATGAATTTTGGGATTTTATTGCTGACCAAAGGACTAGCACTGAACCCATTACAGTCATTCCTTAATCTCCAGTTCCCTTGGAGAAGGAGTTAAGTATGCAAATGGTACTTGTTGTGTCATTGTTTGAGGAGCAAAAAGATATGATCAGAGAGATCTATGAAAAGGAAAAGGAAAAGGAAGAAAAAGCAGCTGATGATCATGAACAAGTATAAACTGAGGATGAAAAAGTGCCTGAGGAGATTAAAAAGCCTGAATCCTCTTCTGGTCCTTTACTTCCAACATATACCAGAAAGAGAAAATATTTATGTGAAAAAGCAAAAGGGAAAAGACTAATAATGGAAGAAGAGCATGTAAAGAAAAGTAAAAGAGATGATCCAAGAAGCTTGGCAGCTATAGCTGAATTCCTAGAAGAACATGAGCAGGCTGAAGCTCAATTAAAGAAACAAGCTAATGTTATTAATCTAGAAGAAGGAGAAACAGAAGGAAGATATGATGCCGAGAAGGCTGTAGATGTTGATAGTCCGGTGCAAAAAGAAAAATTTGTGGATGAAATGGTGGTAAAGGCACAAACAGATGACGTTAGATAAAAGCCATGTTCTTTATCAATCATGGGTATGATGCTAATGAAGTATTTAGTATGACATATCAAGGCATGAAAGCAAAAGAAGAGAAATTCAATAAACTACTGGACCCCACGGTTGAAACAGATTATGAGAACTCCATTGCACCCAAAGTTCACAAGCCAAAGCTATCGGTCGTGAAGAAGCAATCTCCAACTCATGAACCTCTACATCATGATCCCTATACAATGACTGATAAGGAAATGAAGGATTACCTCACGAGTTAAGGCTTCACTAAAAGGAAATTGGGAAACATGTAAACTAACTCACTAAGAGTTGCCAGACTCAGGTTAATCAATGAAAAGAAAGAAAAGCTAAAGAGGTTAGAAGACGAAGTCCTCAACCAAAAGCCAAGATCAAGAGTCTCTGCACAAGACATGCAACTTACACAAATATCCAGAGTGGTTCACTGAACCCTCCCAACTAAAACTTCAGGAAGGGTTAACTGTGACATCCGTTAAATTTTGGTTACCAAACTCCGTTAGTTCCGTTAAGTCTTGCATACACGTGTCGTAGACACACACTAGTTGTCGTTTCATGTTGGTGATCTAATAATACTGAATAATGTTAAATTAATGAGAATCTAATTGATTATGTGATTATTGTGTTATGTTTATGTGGTTGCATATTTTAAAATGTTAATTAGAAAATTAATCGCGTAACGCGGAAACGTGCCTATTTAATTGTATGTCTTGTGTTTTTATAAAGATAAGATATATAATGTTTTTCGTTAGTTAATATCTTTATATTATTAAGTTTAGAACACTATACAAAGAGTTTAAAGACTAGTTTTTATAAAATACAAATTACAAGGGCTAAAAGGGTAAATATGGAAATTAAAATTAAACAAAACACCCAAACCCTAGTTCCCACCCCCCATTCGGCCGCGACTTCACCTCTCAACCTCTCAACATTGCGATTTTGACCTAGAACAAGCATCAAAGCATCGATTTGGTTCGATTACAAGGCATACAACACGTAGGAATCATCAATTGCAAGTTAACACACGTTTAAAGGTTAGATTTTTACAAGTTTCGTGGGTTGTTCATGGTTGCCAAACCTAAATTCGTGAATCGTTCTTCATGGGGTCGAATTTGATGTTGTTTGATGATGTTAATATCTTAGTTGGATTGAATACATGTTGTTTAACGTTGATTATGTATGAATTGTATGTTTCTAGTGGATTGATCATGAACTTTGGTTTTATGCAAACCCTAATTCGAAATTAGTGTGATTATGGATGATTGACGATTGTTTGATGAATGTATGATGATTTGTAGGTTGTATGAATGCTAGGATACATTGATCTTGCAAGAAATTGATGAATTGAAGTTGGTGTTCATAGGTTACTAAGAATAGTAACTTTATTTTGCATGTAATGTTGAATTATTGATGAATTGATGTTATGGATGTGTTCATGGTGATGATTAGATGTTAGATTGTTGTTGTGATCATTGGTAATGAAGAACACATGTTATAGTTCATACATTACTAAAGTTAGTAACTTTTTAGGATATGAATTGATGAGTTATGATGTTTGGATGTTGTTGATCATGCTTAGATGATGATATGAACTTGAATTGGTATATTATTAATGAATTCATGAATGCATTGGATGTTTAATAGATTTTGGGATGTGCTTTCCCAAAAGGGAAACTTTATTTGCACAAAGATTGATGGAGGATAGTTTGAACATGTTGGGATGTTAGGAGCATGTTAGTAAGTTCATGGATGAATTCTATTATGATAAAACATGTTAAATTAGTTGTATGGGATGTTTGGATAATCATGGGTGATGTTTGGACTTTGATGATCATGTATGATGTTGATGTCGATTAGTAGTTAGGACATCATGTTTGGGACAGGAAATTGATTGTTATGATGTTTGTTGAATGCAATGAATATGGTTAATGAATATGATTATGATCATCATACACGCGTGCGAATCTGAGGCCCCTACTTAGTAGGATTGGCAGGGTTTAGGATGTGAAGTCGCGAGTGGCTTCACATGGCATGTGGTGAGTGGTTTGATCTTTGTGTGAAATGTTAGTTGTGTTATAACTAGTGGATATGTTAAGGTTCTAGATTCGCATGACTTGTATGACATTGGTTGTATGATGATCTAAGTGATACACCTGGATGATATAGCATACATATGATCTATTTGAATGTTAACTATGTATGATATATTGTATGATTACTTGAATGGTTTACAACACATAAAGTCACCAACAGGTCAAACGGGTCAACTGGGTCAAACATGTCTGTTTTGTAGTGTACTTAGGGTTTCACATGTTCTTTGCTTACACGTACTCATGTACTTATATGATCTAGGTAACCTTTGAAGGTTGTCTGTCTATTCTGTTTGTCAAGTAAAAATCTAAGTGTCTATCACGCGTATCAGGTGAGTTCATGCCCCACTATTTATTTAATCTCTTTTGGGGGAGATAGCATACTGGTAAATCACAAACGCTTTATATATTCAAGTTGTGTATAATATTATATAGTGTTGATATCATGGAAAAGTCCTCACACTTTCGAATTGTTAATATTGAATAGCGGGGAAATTTGGGTAGTCCTACTGGGTCTGACGAGCCCCACCTATGTGACTCGAGGTCAACCGGGTTCAATTTGTCCTATTGAACATTGTCACGACCTGTTAAGTCGTGACAGGAGGCAACAACGTAACACAGTCAGCTTCAATTGCGAAATCACTATGAAATAATATTTATTGTTATTGGACTAGCTATCTGTTACAATGCACTACTTTTATATCTATGTTGTTAAACTGTTATGTTTGATTATCACTCTTGAACTCACCAACCATTGTGTTGACACTTTAGTATGCTATTTTCAGGTCATTAGCTTTCTTTCCTTTAGGAGCACTCCATGGTTCACTTGCATACTAAGACTCGGTCTTCAAGACATTTTTATCATTTAATGGTTAATGTTTACTCTTTTGAGTAGGCGCTTGTTTTGCCATAGTATACACTTTTATTTCATTGGGTTGTTTTAAAAAATGCTTCCGCACAGTTTAAAGTTTGTACTTTGATTGATTTTATTTTTAATTATGGCATATAGAGTCGTTCTGAGTAACTATTGACTGTGATCCTGGTTTGTTCACACGCCTCGCGGTAAAACTCCGCACGTGGATTTGGAGGGTGTGACAGATTGGTATCAGAGCCATTGGTTATGGGGAACTTGGTTGCATACACACTACACTATAACCGCACACAGTTAATTAGTTACTTGTACCTTATTCTCATCTACAGTATACTTATTGGCATACACGTCACACTCTCTGCAGCATGGCATCGTCATCGAGAACTCTGGGTAAACGACCTGAATCACCTTCACGATCTGAATCCCCACCTCCCGCACCTGTACCTGATGATGGATTCGATTGGCCCCGACTGGTTTATCCTCGAGAGGAGATTGACTGGGATCAACCCTTTGCATTGATAAAGCGTGACCCTCCACGAGACTGGCGTTTCTATCCTAGATTCGTTGATCATATTATGTTTAGGGAGCGCCTACCTGTCCCAAGGCCCAGGACCAGGAACAATGCCGACCAACCAATGCATTCACTCCGACGGACAGTGCAGTCCGACGAACAACTGATTGCTGCACTGGTGGCTGCACTGGACACTGAGCAGCATCGAGTTACGTGGCTCACGGGTGATGTCTGTACACTGCAGCAAGAGGTGTATAGACTGAGACATCTACTGGATGAACTCGAGGAACAACACGGGAAAACCCTAAACGGGTGTCACCATATTCAAGATGGTCTCATGGCACTCCAAGGGCGCGTGACTGCTAGTGAACAGCTAGACGTCGTAGCCGATAATAGGATTGCCATTTTAGAAGCTCAACTAGCGGCACTTCAGATTGCTATAGCTCATGTTCCTGCAGTAGACCTTGAGGATGAGGATCCCGAGGAGGGACCCGAAGAGGAGGAACCCGAGGAGGAGGAACCAGTGGAGATGGAAGATGATAGTGAAACATGCCACCAGGACTTTAGAGGGTGCTGCTCTGTCTTGGTGGAACGTGCAAGTCCACATGCTAGGACAAGCGATGGCGAATGGACTTCCATGGGATGAGTTCAAAGCAATGATGACTGAGGAGTACTGTCCTCGCAATGAAGTGCAGAAGTTAGAGATGGAGTTCTGGCAATTGAAGATGTAGGGCTCGGAAATCGAGGCTTACACCACCAGAACCCATGAATTAGCAACTTTGTACCCGCGAATGGTGAATGAGGTGCATAAAAGGGTAGGGCATTACATACGGGGATTGGTACCCGAAATCCAAAGTATGGTAACTGCTTCCAACCCGGCCACAATTCAGCAAGCCATCTAGCTTGCTCACAGGCTAACTGACCAAGCCGTGGAGCAAGGACGTCTACCCAAACGGGGCACTGTGGCGAGCGTGCCCGACAACAAAAGAAAGTGGGATAATGCTAACAACACCAAAGCATCATCATCTTCTAGCGGTCAACCTCAACCTCAACAGCAACAACAGCCAGTTCAGCAGCAACGGAGGTTCGACAATAATCGTAACTTCAACCAAACGCCTGCAAATAATCAAGGACCTAGTGGTTATGGTGGTAGACATCCGAAGTGCACTCGGTTTAATTACCATCATGTGGGAAGGTGTGATAGCTTCAAGTGTCAACGTTGTGGAAAAATTAGACACGCTGCTAAGGATTGTCGTGGTGAGCTGGTAAGGAGGCCACAACAACCTCAAGAAACTCCCAAGGGTTGTTTTGAATGTGGGAAAGAAGGGCATTACAAGCAGAACTGCCCACAACTAAGGAGAAACGGTAATGGCAACGACAACAACAACAACAACAACACCAACAACCAAGGTAACAACAACAACAACGGTAATAACAACAATGGTGGAAATGGTACTGGTAGTGGCAGCAATAAAGATGGAGCCAAGGGGACAGCCTTCGTCATTGGCTCAGGTGAGGCTTTTAATGATCCCACAACTGTTATTGGTAGATTCTCTGTTAATGGTTGTTTTGCTACGGTACTATTTGATACTAGAGCCGATAGGAGTTTTGTGTCCTTAAAGTTCTGTAGTCTTTTAAGTGATATACCCTCTACTTTAGAATCTAAATACACTGTGGAATTAGCCCACGGTAAACAAATCCATGTAACGCATATCCTTAAAGACTATAAGATAGAACTTGCTGGTCATACTTTCGCTATAGATCTTATGCCTGTTACGCTGGGGAGTTTTGATGTTGTGATAGGCATGGATTGGCTGTCTAGCAAGCAAGCGAAAGTCATATGTCATGAGAAGATCATACGAATCCCTGTTCATGACAAAATCCTTACCGTCAGAGGTGATAGGAGTGGTGCTGTGATAGGCATCATCTCATTCATGAAAGCTCAAAAGTTATTACGAAAGGGTGATGTGGCTATTCTAGCACTTGTAACCGATAAGCAGGCGGAAGAAAGGAGAATGGAGGATATTCCCAGAGTGCGCGATTTTCCAGAGGTGTTCCCAGAGGATCTTCCTGGATTACCACCTCACCGCCAGGTGGAATTCCAGGTTGAGTTGACTCCCGGCGCAGCTCCGATTGCTAGGGCACCTTATCCATTGGCACCAAACGAGCTACATGGTTGTCATCACAACTTCAATAGCTTTTGGATAAGGGCTTTATTCAACCTAGCACATCACCTTGGGGAGCTCCTGTTCTTTTTGTTAAGAAGAAGGATGGCACATTCCGGATGTGCATCGATTATAGAGAGTTAAACAAAGTACCAGTCAAGAACCGATACCCTTTACCTCGTATCAACAACTTGTTCGATCAGCTTCAAGGATCAAGCTATTATTCGAAGATTGACTTGAGATCTGGTTATCATCAACTTAGAGTTCGAGAAGAAGACATTCCCAAGACTGTGTTTCGTACTCGTTATGCTCATTATGAGTTCTTGGTCATGCCTTTTGGGTTGACTAATGCATCTGCTGTGTTCATGGACCTCATGAACCGTGTGTGCAAACCTTATCTTGATCAGTTTGTCATTGTATTCATCGATGATATACTGATATATTCTAGGACCAAGGAGGAGCATGAAGAGCACTTACGAATGATCATGGAACTGTTGAAAAATGAGCAGCTGTATGCTAAATTCTCAAAGTGTGACTTTTGGATAAGAGAAGTGCAATTCCTAGGTCATATTGTTAATGAGAAAGGGATACATGTCGATCCTGCCAAAATTGAGGCGATAAAGAATTCGACTACACCCAAAACGCCGAGCGAGATAAGACAATTTCTGGGATTAGCAGGATAATACCAACGATTCATAGAAGGATTTTCTAAGATCGCACAACCTCTCACTGCCTTACCCACAAAGGAACGACATACAAATGGAGTGAGAGCCAAGAATCAGCTTTTCAATTCTTAAAACAAAAACTCTATACTGCCCAGATATTAGCATTATCAGAGGGAACATATGACTTTGTGGTGTATTATGATGCATACATTCAAGGATTGGGTTGTGTCTTGGTGCAACGAGATAAGGTGATAGCCTACGCTCGAGACAACTAAAGGTTCATGAGAAGAACTATACCACCCATGACTTAGAATTAGGTGCAGTGGTTTTTGCCTTAAAGATCTGGAGACATTACTTGTACGGTACCAAGTGCACTATCTACACCGATCACAAGAGTCTTCAACTTATCTTCGAGCAAAAAGAGTTGAATATGAGGCAGCGACGTTGGGTGGAACTACTAAACGATTATGATTGCGCTATTAAGTACCATCCGGGAAAGGCGAACGTAGTTGCTGATGCCCTAAGCAGGAAGGAAACAGCTAAACCCCGACGGGTGCAAGCTTTACAGCTTACTATCAGTACCCAACTGCCCGAACAAGTTAAGGAGGCATAGATAGAAGCTTTAAAAACAGAAAATGTTGGTTCTGAGTCGTTAAGGGGAATGGATAAACAGCTAGTGGTGAAAGAGGATGGAATTCGGTATTTCATGGATAGACTTTGGGTGCCTGTTTATGGAAATCTGAGAGATTTAGTTATGAGCGAGGCACACAAATCTAAGTATTCTATACATCCTAGATCCAACAAGATGTATCATGACCTAAAGGCGCACTATTGGTGGCCTAACATGAAAGCGGATGTAGCTACGTATGTGAGCAAGTGTTTGACCTGCTCGAAAGTAATAGTGGAATATCAAAAACCAACCGGACTGTTACAACAACATGAGATACCAATGTGGAAATGGGAACAGATCTCCATGGATTTTATTACTAAGTTACCCCGGACTAGTACTGGTTGTGACACGATATGGGTTATTGTGGATTGATTGACAAAGTTTGCTCATTTCCTTGCAATTATGGAAATGGATAAGATGGAGAAATTAACTCGACTATACCTAAAGAGATCGTTTCGAGACATGGTGTACCTTTTAGGAACACATTACTAAAGATAGTAACTTTTTAGGATATGAATTGATGAGTTATGATGTTTGGATGTTGTTGATCATGCTTAGATGATGATATGAACTTGAGTTGGTATCTTATTAATGAATTCATGAATGCATTGGATGTTTAATAGATTTTAGGATGTGCTTTCCCAAAAGGGAAACTTTATTTGCACAAAGATGATGGAGGATAGTTTGAACATGTTTGGGATGTTAGGAGCATGTTAGTAAGTTCATGGATGAATTCTAATGTGATAAAACATGTTAAATTATTTGTATGGGATGTTTGGATAATCATGGGTGATGTTTGGACTTTAATGATTATGTATGATATTGATGTTGATTAGTAGTTAGGACATCATGTTTGGGACTGGAAATTGATTGTTGTGATGTTTGTTGAATGCAATGAATATGATTATGATCATCATACACGCGTGCGAATCTGAGGCCCCTACTTAGTAGGATTGGCAGGGTTTAGGATGTGAAGTCGTGAGTGGCTTCACATGGCATGTGGTGAGTGGTTTGATTGTTGTGTGAAATGTTAGTTGTGTTATAACTAGTGGATATGTTAAGGTTCTAGATTCGCATGACTTGTATGATACTTGGTTGTAGGATGATCTAAGTGATACACCTTGATGATATAGCATACATATGATTGATTTGAATGTTAACTATGTATGATATATGTGTATGATTACTTGAATGGTTTACAACACATAAAGTCACCAACGGGTCAAACGGGTCAACTGGGTCAAACATGTCTGTTTTGTTTGAAATCTTGAGTCCTTGGTTTTATTGTACTTAGGGTTTCACACGTTCTTTGCTTACACGTACTCATGTACTTATATGATCTAGATAACCTCTGAAGGTTGTCCGTCTATTTTGTTTGTCAAGTAAAACTCTAAGTGTCTATCACGCGTATCAGGTGAGTTCATGCCCCACTATTTATTTAATCTCTTTTGGGGGAGATAGCATACTGGTAAATCACAAACGCTTTATATATTCAAGTTGTGTATAATATATATAGTGTTGATATCATGGAAAAGTCCTCACACTTTCGAATTGTTAATATTGAATAGCGGGGAAATTTGGGTAGTCCTACTGGGTCTGACGAGCCCCACCTATGTGACTCGAGGTCAACGGGTTCAATTTGTCCTATTGAACACTGTCACGACCTGTTAAGTCGTGACAGGAGGCAACAACGTAACACAGTCAGCTTCAATTGCGAAATCACTATGAAATAATATTTATTGTTATTGGACTAGCTATCTGTTACAATGCACTACTTTTATATCTATGTTGTTAAACTGTTATGTTTGATTATCACTCTTGAACTCACCAACCATTGTGTTGACACTTTAGTATGCTATTTTCAGGTCATTAGCTTTCTTTCCTTTAGGAGCACTCCATGGTTCACTTGCATACTAAGACTCGGTCTTCAAGACATTTTTATCATTTAATGGTTAATGTTTACACTTTTGAGTTGGCGCTTGTTTTGCCATAGTATACACTTTTATTTCTTTGGGTTGTTTTACAAAACACTTCTGCACAGTTTAAAGTTTGTACTTTGATTGATTTTATTTTTAATTATCGCATATAGAGTCATTCTGAATAACTATTGACTGTGATCCTGGTTTGTTCACACGCCTCGCGGTAAAACTCCACACGTGAATTTTAAGGGTGTGACATTAACCACTGCTGAGATGATTAGAGGTGTATCTACTCCAAAAGGCAAAATTGACTAGAAAATAATTGCCTAGAAGTATGATAGTTCATGGAATATGTTCATGGTTAAAAGAATCTCAGGGCTGGTGCAATTTTTTACAGAGTACTCTACTCTAGTAAATGCCCTTGATATTCATGATCTGAAAGAGCTGATCGACCATAATGCCATGTTTAGAGGGTATGAATTTGAAGGTATACATAAAATTTTCAAGAGAACCAACAACTTCAATTCATTGAAAAGACAAATCATTCAAGAACCCTCTAGCGATGAAACGGACAAAACCAGCAGAAGAATTAGTGTTTCCTGAACTAAAAGTGAAACCTACAGAATCATTGAAAAGAAAAATGGTTGTTGGAACTCTTTCCTCAATACCAATCTCAAATGTTTATTATAATGAGAAGACCTATGAATTGGTGATTGAGAGGAAGTGGGGATGTAAAGAAGGTGCTGAAATCAGATTGTTCAGTGGTTATGAAGTGAGACTATTGGATCAATCCTATATTCACTACATATACACAAGGCACTTCAGAGAGATATCAAACAAATTCGGTCAAGACGGTTTGATTTTCTTTCTAAAGTGCTTCAAAATATTAAAGATGGCATATGATCAGATCAGTGCCAAGAGGGAGAAAAGAAAGAAGAAGAAGACACCTCTACAGTTGGGCAACATTGTAAAACTATAATTGATGTACATGGTGCTCTTTTAATTCACAGAGATGGGCTATGTATGGTGTCTATGTGGGAACCAATTTCACTTAAGAAACTACGAGTAGAAGCCATTAATAATATGAGCAAAATGAAGATTCAGGTACTAAGCAGGGATAAAATGTTAGAAGCTCAAGACTTTGTCAACATGATCAATGCAATTTTGAATCCAGCTCATGCAGCACCTTTTACACCATCAGAAGACCCAACTGAATCATCACAACCTCAATCACTACCCAAAAAATGACGAACATAGATTGTGTAATCCTTAGGGGGAGTATTGTTGGACCCTGAAAGGATTATACATGCCAATTCAATGGGTGAGTTGATGGTTACTCTGCCAGATTCCCACTAGTCCAAGAAGTAATGCAGATGAAGATCCTGCAAAGAAGAAAAACCCAGTATGGCTATCCGCATTTGTAAATGCAGAAGACATAAAACAAATACAGAAAAGTATTTGTTCTTCCGCATTAACAAATGCAAAAGACCAAAGAGTAATGAAGACAAGATTTTGTTCATCCGCAATTACCAATGTGGATGACCAGACAAATGCGCCGAAGTATTGGTTCATCCGAATTAACCAATGCGAATGACCAACATACTAATGCGGATGATCAAGTGAAGAAATGCTGATCAAGTCATCTCATCCGCATTTGCCAATGCGGATGAAAAAGCAGAGATGCGGATCAAGACTTAGACTAGTTTTGATGTAATAGTTCAGGGGTAGTTTAGTCATTTTGTAAAAGGCATCTTGTGTGCCTATAAATAGAATAGAAAACGTCGTACATGAGGTGACATATTTTAGACAATTAAAATATTTTGTATTCTCTAGGTGCATTATTACTTTTCTTGCTAAACCTGAGCAGTCATTATAATCAATCACCTTTATTAATATATACAAAGCATTTATGAGTATTTCTTCTACATCAAATGTTTCTTAATTGCATGATTTCGCCATTCAATCATTAACTCAATCATTATAATCGATCCTAAGTGAGAATCTCAATCTCAATACCCGGTCATTAAGTTTAGTTACTCTTCTCTATGTATTGTTGTGTTGTATTTGACCACCCTTCAATGGTCCTGCATTTGGTATCAGAGCTTTCAGGCTCTTGATATAAGATCTAGCCATCTTAAGATCCCCCACTCACACAAATACTAAACTCTTCAAATGGCAGCCATTTCCAAAACCGGTATGGAAACTGGAACCATGAACAAATCCCCACTGATCACTCTTGATGACTTTGACACTGGTGCCTAACAATTGAAGGTTTCATCAGTCTTTAGACTCAAGAATATGGGAGTCTATCGAGAATGGACCTTACATACCAAGCACCCCTTCTGCTAGTACTGGTGGTATGATCCCCTAGGCTATGGCAAACTACTCTGATGAATACAGGAAGAGAGTACAAAATGATGGAAAAGCCATGACAGCTCTTCAGACTGCTCTTCCAAACTCTTTATACAGAGTTTTCAAGAAATGCAAAATAGCTAAGCAGTTGTGGGATGCATTGAAACTGATGTATGAGGGTTCCTCTGAAGCCAAGGAGAACAAGAAGGATCTCCTGAAGCAGCAGTTTGAAAACTTCACCTTCAAAGCAGGTGAAACCATGACCGAGCAATACTTCAGGTATGTTGAGATTGTGGATACCTTTGTGGATGGAGAAGTTCCTCTTGAGAACAAAGATATTGTAAGGAAATTCATGTCCTCACTTCCTAGTCAGTGGACACACTACTGTGTGGTCATCAAGAGGACTAAGAGTCTCAAAACTCTCACTCTGACAGAGTTATATGGGATTCTTAGTGGCTACCAGATGGAGATGAACATGCAAGGTTCATCTGGCAACTCCAACAATCAAATGGGTTGAGCCTTTCATTTGGTTAAAAGGGATAGCATAGAACCCCAACATCATCTCATATGCTACCCTGACAACTCAACAAAGGGTCCTTTCATTACCTTCCCAGAGACACCAAGGGAGAACTACACTCATGGAAGCCCATTCCAAGAGACAAACCCTTCCCAAGCTTTTGTGTCATCTGATGAAAGTTGTGGCAGCTTTCTTTTCACCCTTGAAGACCTGGACTGTATTCATCCAGATGATCTGGAGTACATGGAGATAGTTTAGCAGATGGCTCTTCTCACTCACAGAGCCAAAAAGTTCTACAAGCGGACTGAAAGGAAGTTTCCCAGCAGTGCAACCAGTGGAAAGTTTGGCTTGGACTAAGGCAAAGTCAAGTGTTACAATTATACCCTGATGGGCCACTTTGCCAGGGAGTGTAAGGCACCTAGAACAAATGGTGGCCAAACATAGTCCAGACGTAGTTACACTTACAAGGCTCCCTAGAATAAGAAGCCAAAGAAGCAGGCTGTTGTTGCTGTTGAAGATGGAGGCTTTGACGGGAGCTTTCAGGTGTAAGATGTTTCTACAGACCAAGCACTGATGGCAGATCATGATGAAGCCAAGGTATTGGAACATCTCTATACCCCTAAACGGATTGCTAAAGTTAATAGATATTGGTCCTACAACTTCAAAATGAGATCTGATCTTATGTCCTTAAACATTTTAAAAGCTGATTTTAGAAAGTCTGAAAATGATTATAAACTGAAGATAGAGGACTTAGAGAAAACTATTTCAGTTCTAAAACATGAGCATACAGATTTTAGGACTCAAATAAAGGATCTCATAACCAAACTGACTTAGTGCCAGGTTGAGCTTGTGATCAGCAAAGCTAGGGTAGAAAAGTATGTTCTTGAAGAAGAGACGATCAAGAATATGATATCCTCTTCCCTGCACAACAAAGTGTGCTATCAAAACAAGCAGAGACTAGGATCAAATGAGATAGCTCCTCCACACACAATCTTATCTGTAAGATCACCTAGGTGTGGAACTTGTGAAGAAGAGCTTCCTCTCATAGATCCTTTGAGTGAAGAGGATGAAGAAGTGATAGTGAAAAATCCTCTCAGAAGAATGAAGAGGAGGATTCTAAGAAGGGCCATTATCCTTTTGAGGAGAAGAAAAAGACTGTGACGACCAAGTCAATGAGGAAGAACTTGATGAGAAAGAGCAAAAGAAAAGCATGGAAGGCTTAAGAGATCAAGCCTACTTTTCACTCTAAGCAGAAACAGGTTTTTATCTCTATAGGGTTTGAAGTGGTAAAAACTGAAGACATCAACCTGAACTCTTCTGCAAAGATTTCTGGTTCATGTTCAAATCATCTCAGAACCAAGAAGAGGACAGATCTGCTGTGTCCACTGCTACCCATCCTGGACCATCAAACTCCAAGAACAGTCCTCAGCCCAAAGATGAGGGTGGAGAAGGGATGTGACCAAAGTTAGTCTTGTTCCCAGAAGGCTCTTGGGAAGAAGAAAATGTAGTGTTTTATGTGTGAAAGTACTTCTCATCTTGGTAAGGATTGTCCATACAATCCTAAGGGTACTTTTCACATGATCAAACCAAAGATTTCCAAGAGTTCTAAGAATATTCAAGCTTCAGAAGGAAAACATGTTTCCTTCGGAAGCTCAAAAACCAGGAAGAAGGCAAGTGGAAAATTGCCTTCGGAAGAAAAGTTGGTCTTGGAAGGAAAGAATACTTCCGAAGCACTAAAGTCTGCTGCAGTGTTAGCAGAATCATCCGAAGGTTCAGTCATCAAAATTTCCAAAGTATCAAAAGCTTCCGAAGTGTTGAAGGTCTAGTCTAAGACTCCAAAGGTGGTGTGAATTTCTAAGAAAGACCAAGTGATTGAGAATTTTCCATCAACAACAGCTCAAGATCCTCCAAGCACAACCGTAGGATCTATTACTATTGCATTACCTTCTGTTTCTCTTAGTGAGCCCAAGACAAGTAAGGCTTGGGTTTCCAAATGTAACTAATCATTTTCTATATGCAGGGATAGCTCAAGACAAACAAAAATGTCAGGATCATTTATAGTGGCTGTTCTAGGCACATGACAGGCAATAGGTCACTAGTATAGAACTTTGAAAGGATTGATGGAGGGCAGTTGTTTTTGGAGGAGATGAAGGTGGTTACATTTCTAGAAGGGGAAAGGTCACAAATGGTAAGCTCAACATTAAAAGGTAAACTTTGTTTAGGAGCTTGGGTACAATCTTCTGAGTGTTTCCGAATTTTGTGATCAGAGTCATAACATGCTCTTTTCTGAGCATGAGTGCATTGTTCTCAACCCTGGGGTGGTCATTCCTCATGAGCATATTCTGATTAGAGCCCCAAGGAAAATGAACCTGTACAAGATGGATTTGCAAGAAACATCTCCCTATGAAGAAGTTTCATGCTTTGTGTCTAAAGCCAATAGTAATGAGTCTTTCATATGGCATAAAAGAATATGTCATGTAAACTTTAAGAATATGAAAAAAACTGATTCAGAATGATTTGGTAACCGGAATGCCTAAGAAAGAGTTTACAAGTGATGACCATTGTGTTGCATGCTTGAAAGAGTAGCAACACAAGGTATCTCGCAAGCCTAAGGAAAGAAACTCCATCACTAGGTCCCTAAACTTGTTACATATGGATCTCTTTGGCCCCACTAGTGTAATGAGTCTATTAAGGACCTCTTATTGTTTGGTGATCACAGATGACTTTCCAAGATTCACTTGGGTCTTCTTCCTTAGAACTAAGGATGAGACACCTGAGATTCTGAAGAGTTTCATCATGAAGATTGAGAATCAATCTGATCACAAGGTCAAAATTATAAGATGTGCTCAGGGAACTGATTCAAGAACCAAAACCTTGATACATTTTGTGATGAAAAAGGTATTACAAGAGAATAAAGTGCCCCCAGGAATCCTCAACAAAATGTTGTTGCTGAGAGGAGAAACAGGACACTGATTGAAGCTGCAAAAACTATGTTGTTTAACTCTAAGCTGCCTATCACCTTTTGGGCAGAGGCAGTCAACACTGCCTGCTATGTGCAGAAAAGAGTTTTAGTGGTTAAGACTCATGGCAAGACTCCTTATGAACTTTAGCATAAGAGGAAACCTTTCATTGATTTTCTTAGCTCATTTGGTTGTCTTTGCACCATCTTGAATACCAAGGATCAAATTGCCAAATTTGCTAAGAAATCAGATGATGGACACTTCATTGGATACTCTTCCCAAGCTAGGCCTATAGAGTATACAATCTCAGAACTAGAATTGTTGAGGAGTCAGCCAATGTGACTTTTAATGAACACACACCCTGTGTGGCTGGTTCTGGTCCTGATTGGCTATTTGATCCTTATTTAGTTACCAACTGTTTTAACAAATCTTGTGAGATTGTTTCACGATGTGCAGAAAACTTAAATACAAGTGATCCTGATCTAAGATTTGAGCTGAGGAGACCTTCAAGTAACACATATTCAACTCCTGTTGGGACTACTTCTACAAATGAGGTTCTATCAGCACCACAATGACACATTCAGCTGATACATCTGGTATGCCGTCAAATTCCAGCTCAGAGGCTCTAGAACCAGATAAAGACACTTCAAATGCAGAAGACAATGATGGTAGTGGTGATAGTGATCAAGACTTTCCTGATGCTGATAACTACTCCATAGAGGACAACATTAATGATATCACACACTCCTTGGATCAAGTCTCTCTTGATAAGTGTGTTGATGTGGTGGGAGAAACATCTATGCCAGATCTAAATTTCTCTAGTTTAGATCTTTCATAGTAACATGCTGTGATCCCTCAGCTAAGGATCCACAAGTCCCATCCCACTACAAACATCATTGGAGATGTTGTCTCAGGGGTAAAAAATAAGGACAAACCATGAAGCCAATGTTTGTCTTCACTCTTGTTTCTTGTCCTAGATAGAGCCAAAGAAAGTTAATAAGGATCTGAAGGATGGAAGTTGGGTTGAAGCTATGCAAGAGGAGCTACTTCAATTCAAAAGATAGAAAGTTTGGAACCTTTGTCCTCTTCCTCATGGGAAGACTACCATTGGAACCAAATGGGTGTTTAGTAACAAGAAGGATGATAGAGTCTTTATCATCAAGAACAAAGCTAGACTAGTCGTTCAAGGATACTGACGTGATGTCGTGGTCAAAATCAAATTTAATCCCAAAAACAACTATAGACAGTGGTAAAAGGGTATCGAACTCAGGGAATATGTGGATTATGTGTTTACTAGGTAGCTTTGTATTTTAACTAAATTAAACTAAAATGCAGAAAATAAAGTTCAATGATTTCAATTGTTGTTTTGAAAAAACTAAGTAATAACTCAAAGCAAATTGGAATTGGTTGATTAACAGATTAGGGAAGCAATGACCATCTTAGGTTTCAGTTTCTTAAACAAATGTGTGTAATTCCAACTAGAAAGAGTTACATAGACATAACTCATGTACGTATAATTGTTGTGATAAAAGGGAACAAAGTACTCGGATTATATGAATGCGAGGTTGTTTCCCGATGACCAATTAATCAATAACCAACCCTAACCCTTCCCGTGATATCTCGATTGCCAACGGCACCAAGAACGTACGATTGAGACTAGAAATTGCAATATCAATTAACAAGCTACAAACAATTATGCATACACCATGATAAACAAGCAAACACAAGTTATCATTCTAGAAATGTGAAATCAAACACACACAAGTTCAAAGGAAACCTACACCTAAGATTATCACCGAAAGTTCTAGCCACTCATGGCTTGGTGATTCATCATAACATTCAAACAAGTGTTCATAGAAATCAAAATAAAAACCGAAATGTTTAGAATTGTTCACAAGCCAAGAAGAACACCCAAATTCGCCCTCTAACAGCCCCAAAACGTCTCCAATGATGAGATATCTGAAAAGCCACCCAAAAACTGCCTAAAATGGGCAGTTACGTTTTTCCCGTCAGAGTCCACCGTAAATTACGGTGGCTGTCAAAGTGTCACGCCAAGGGACTACTGCTTTACGGTGGGAAAAAGGCAAGTTTTAGGTCTACCGTAAATTACGGTGGCACCGTAATTTACGGTGGCCACCTGAATCTCCTACTTTGTTATCCTTTTGCTCCGTAACTTCAACCCAGTTGACTCCGACACCTCCAAAGCTGCATTTTCACCGTTTTAAGCCTCCACAGCACACCTTAGACATAAGCAACAGTAGTTATCTAATTCAAGACAATTACTTGCATAAATGAGGAATAAACTAACGATTTAGCACTATAAAGGGTTGTCCTATGGACCACCCGTCACATCCCCACACTTACCCGTTACTTGTCCCAAGCAACTCATCAATTCAGTTCAAAAACGTGTGATCAAAATTAATATACCAAATATAACAAGCAATCATTTTACTAACCCCTTTTTATCACCCAATCAATGCACCCCTCTCTAAAATCTCTCCTCTCGGCAACAATTGAAAATTAGCAATAATAGCTAAACACACAATAAGCAAACGGATAATTGCACAGTCATAAGCTTGTACTCGAATCAATCATTCTCCTACAAAATGTCGGACATGAATGCAAATCAAAGGGACTTTAAGGTTGTAACATGGCTAGGTGTAAAGGTAGGAAAAGGATTATATATGAAGTAGCAATAATTCGACCCGGTCTTTTAATTACAAAAATAAACAAAATACAACTACCAAACTAAACACGAAATTCTAACCAATACAATTTCTTTTTCTTTTCATTTTGCTTTTTCTCTTTTTTTCTTTTCTTTTCTTTTCCTTTTTCCAGATTTTTTATTTTTTATTTTTTATTTTTTTAACAAGCAAACACAAATAACTTTCACTAAAGCGCACAAACTACATGCTCAAATCACAATCAAAACTAAAACAAAGACTAAAACTACAATTAAAACTAATGCTAAAAGACCGGGTCAAATCGGGTAAAATTGTTTAGAAAAGTGGCTAAGGGTAACAAACGATAGGCTTTTAGGCACAATATTTGGCAACTAAATGTCCAAACCCCCGCCCTTCTCACAACCATGCTCATATATAAACTTATGAGGTCCAACCCCCAAATCCCACACTCGCTCACACCAAAGACGAGGCTACCTAAATGCCCTTATCCTTTCTACATTCATGCCTAACAAAGGCCTCAAATCGCATTCAAGTACAAGTTCTAATGCACCCCTACCCGTTGCCACTCTCTTCAAAGATAGACATTATTGATATATAAGTGTGGCTTCAATTCCTCACCAAGAATAAAAAGGGTATAAAGGGTTGCCGGTGCGTGATTCGGGGTTAAATTAAGGTGTTCAAATTTTTACATTGTGTTGTTCGGTTCAAAAATTTTCAAAAATCCCCCTATCCCCACACTTGGGATACATTGTCCCCAATGTATGGCTTTCGGAGGGTTTGATCACAAACTTCATTCATCATCAACAAAAGCTTATTTCCTCAAACCATAAATTTCTTTTTGTATTTTTCATTTTCTATTTTTTTTAAACACATGACACCACCAACGAGCACCATCCCATCAAAGAACAAAACCATACTCCACCCAACCGCCCAACCATAACTAAAATCAAACGACATGTATTCACAAAATATACAAAGAAAGAATACCACCTGACTAATAGTAGCGAGGCCCTGGAGGTCCAAAAACAGATGACATCATGTCATTCCACTCTCCAAATCCAAACGCGCCACTGCTACCCCCTTCTTATGGCTGGGTTCTTTCTTGTTGTCTCGGATCAATCCATTGAGAATGATGAAGCGCCGGTGTCGGATACGAAATACTACCATCGTAAGGTGGTAGTGACGCATAATCCACATGTTGTGGATCCACAACCACCGGCCTCCCCGCGTGCCAATCCGCGTGTAACCTCCTTTCTTGATCATCATGGTATCGGTTGTTCATCTCTATCTCATGGGAATATGCATGGGTGCGGTTCCATGCCTCTTGGCGATCAAAGCTATGTTTTAATGACCTCTCCAAACTAGCATTCATCATGGTACGTTAATCAAATGCGGTTCGCTCCGACCCTGACCATGACCCAAAAATCTCATCCGACGGCCGTTGATCCCTAATCACTTGTTGCATAGATCCTTGAAAAGCCCAATTCGGGTCGTAAGACTGTTGCACATAATCGTAGAACATACCACCATAACCAACACCAAAACCCCCTTGACCAACATTCTCACTACCAGGCGGTGCATCCGGATAATCTTCATCCCCACTTGGAATCCTTTCATCCTCACTTTCTGGTTCATCAGGCTCTCCCGGTAACAACTGTCGTGCATTCACTTTCAATGCTCTCCACCTTTGACCCTCTGACTTCAACTTGTGATACCGCTCTGTTTGGGTATACGACCAACCCGTACCCAATCTATCCAACGTGTAAGGCAAGTGCCTCTTCGTCAACCCACGATCCTCAGAGGTTAGCGCCTTTTGCTGTTTCATTAGCCCCGTAATAATTCTACAGTACGGAACGATGTATCTCCCATACTTGTTGCGGCTGATCCAAAGGTGGTGCATAATAAGGTAACGAATCGGAAAACGGGGAGATCCATTCATGAGTGAGTAGAGCACGGGTACCTCCGGGTATCTCACTTGCTCTTTATCCCCTCTACGCGGTATCACATTCAACACACACATGGCTAAAAGCAACTTTGCTTCAATCTTTAAATTCTTCCGATAAAGAATACACTGTATGTACCAGGTAAAAATATTGCCGACAACATATCATTCCATCGGACATGCTTCTCTGGATTAATTAAAAAATCGTCAAGAGTGGGAATCATATACTCACGACTCGGAAGACTGTCATATTCCCGAGCTTCTTCAATGTTTCGAATGACATCTCCACCGGTACCCCATGCACTTCACCTATCAATTTCATTTGCGCCGGCTTGTTAAAATTGGTACATCTCAATGTAGCCATCCATTCTTGAATCTCGGTTAGAAAAAGGTTACTTTTATCCTTATCAAAGCACTTAAGCGCCCCCTCCCAACCTAGGGCGCGAAATTTATCAAATACCCCAAACTGCCCGAATTGGGCCTCATCCACATCTCGCTCACAAATGAAGGCTGCTGCCTTGTTCTTCAGCTTGTTCATGCGATCGTTATAGAGTATTGGTTGCCACTCCTCGGGTTGATCATCCAATGACCCCGAATTCCAAATCGGCTTTTCACTCAAATCTAACTCCATCTCTTCTTCACTTCCACTCTCCTCTTCACATACCCGACCCAAATTTTGCCTTTTTCGTGAAGGTTGTTCCTTTTGCTTGCCTTTGCCTTTTGAAGACGAACTTGATCCCGCTTGATCTTTTGTCTTAGCCATGTCCTACACACATAACCAACAAAAGCAAACAACAAAATTATACTCCATCTCCAACACATCCCCACACTTGCTTGTTACTAGAGTTATAGATATTAGAGAACCAAAGTATGCAAATTTTGCAAAAAGAAATTTGGGCATGGTAACTCTACAATGTAGAAATTCCCATAAATTTCATTACTTGGCCACATTCTAACTCTACAACCTCAATCATATCAAAGACAATGAGAATTACACTAAGCACAAGCAAGTGGGTATGAACAAAAATCAAACAAACCTCGATCTTCATAATGCACCATCAAAATACATAATTTAGAAATCCATACCTTTCAATTGAAGATACTAGACACAAAGAACTAAGAAACTTCAAAAACCCCCAAATTTTCGGCACCTAGGGTTCGAGGTTCGGACCCTAAAACGGTATCTTCTTGCAAAACTCTCGCCAAAATCAGAAACTAGGCGAAAAATTAGTCAAGAAAGACTCTGATTTCACTAAGTTTGGCCAAGAATCGAAGGAGATATAGAGATTTGAAGGTGAAGAATGGTTATGGAGGAATGGGGTTAAAAGAAGAGTTGTGGGGAAGATGGAAGTGAGAAGTGAAAGAAGAGAATGAGTGGTTAGGGTTAAACCCCGATTTTTGTTTTTAATTTTCGGTTTTATATATATATATATATATATATATATATATATATATATATATATATATATATATATATATATATATATATATGCGAGAACTAGGCCGAAGGATACGAGTTCAGCGCGCACCATAAATTACGGTGCCACCGTAATTTACGGTGAGCCCTGAACTTGTATCCTCACCGTAAATCAGTAGCTTTGTACCGTAAAACTATGCCAAAATCCTAGTTCCACCGTAAATTACGGTATTACCGTAAATTACGGTGGACTCTGGGTGTCAATTCTTCGCAAATTTTTATTTTTTTAGCACTTACAAAAACAACCCTACCCCCTCAAAAATCCCGTGTTGTCCTCAACACAATGTTAGAGTAATTCGTGACCCGAACAATCCCACACTTGTTTCAAACACGGATTTCGAGAAAATACGGCGATTGTGCAAGAAAAATTAAAATAAACAAAGAACAATACTACTATGTACACTACCAAACCTGGGCCTCTTATGATGATTCCTCATCGACCGGGCGTAAGATGTAGCCCTCTTTCTCAAGCTCCAAAGTGTTGATGTCTTTCCCTTCCAAGAACGGCTTCAAACGGTGACCGTTCACCGTTTGTTGCTTCATTGTTTGCTCATCTTGAATGTCAACATCGCCAAATTTCCCAACTCTTCGAATTACGTACGGACCCATCCACTTGCTTTTCAACTTGCCCGCAAACATCTTAAGCCGCGAATTGAATAACCAAACTCTTTGACCGACTTCAAATGTTTTCTTTCTTAACTTTGCATCGTGCACCTTCTTGAGTTTATCTTTATATGCCGATGCACAATCATATGCTTCGTCTCGAATTTCCTCTATCTCGCTTAATTGTAGCTTCCTCATCTTGCCCGCTTCATCGTAATCTGCATTAACCGTCGTGATTGCCCAATGTGCCCTATGTGCCAACTCCATTGGCAAGTGACAACCTTTACCAAACACCATCCGGTATGGTGTTGTGCCAATAGGAGTCTTGTAGGCCGTTCGATATGCCCACAATGCATCATCCAGTTTACTTGACCAATCTTTTCTATCCGTTCTTACCGTCTTCATGAGGATTTCCTTGATTTGACGGTTGGACACTTCGACTTGCCCACTTGTTTGCGGGTGGTACGGTGTAGCAACTCGGTGGTTCACGCCATACCTTTTCAATAACTTCCCGAAATTGAAGTTCTTGAAATGTGAACCACCATCACTTATAATAACCCTTGGGATCCCAAAGCGAGCAAAGATGTTGGATTGGACAAATCTACAAACAACCGAATGGTCATTTGTTCGCGTTGCAATGGCCTCAATCCACTTTGAAACGTAATCCACTGCTACCAAAATGTATAAGAAACCATTAGAATTCGGAAATGGACCCATGAAGTCAATACCCCATACATCAAATAATTCAACAACCAAGATTGGTTGTAATGGCATCTCGTCCCTCTTCGAAATACTTCCCATTTGTTGGCATCTTATACAATGGCGAGCATATTCACAAGCATCCTTAAAGATCGTAGGCCAATAAAATCCACATGAAAGAACTCGGTAACCCGTCTTTTTCCCGCTAAAATGACCCCCACAAGCAGACGAATGAGCATGAGTCAAAATATCCGGCATTTCTTTCTCGGGCACACACCTCCGAATGACTTGATCCGGTCCAATCTTGAAGAGATCCGGTTCATCCCAAATGTATTGCTTCACTTGAGACATAAACTGTTGTCGTCGCTTCTTTGTCCAATGACTCGGAATGGCACCCGTGGCTAAAAAGTTTACATAATGCGCAAACCACGGTGCGATCGATACGACTAATAATTGCTCATCGGGAAACCGTTCGTTGATTTCGTTCTGATCATCAACTCCATCGAGCGGAATCCGGGATAAATGATCCGCCACCACGTTTTCACACCCTTTCTTGTCCCGGATGTCTAAATCGAACTCTTGCAATAGAAGCACCCAACGAATTAACCGGGGCTTTGCATCTTTCTTTTCCATCAAATACCGGACCGCGCTATGATCCGAATACACTATCACCTTGCTCCCCCAAATATATGAACGAAACTTGTCCAAAGCATACACCACCGCCAATAATTCTTTTTCGGTTGTGGTGTAGTTGAGTTGTGCTTCGGACAAAGTTTTGCTCGCATAATATATCACGACGGCTTCTTATCTACTCTTTGACCCAAAACCGCTCCAATCGTGGTATCACTTGCGTCACACATGATTTCGAACGGTTTCGACCAATCCGGAGCTTGCAAAATAGGAGCCTTAACCAACTGTTCCTTCAAAACATTGAAAGCTTGCAAACAATCATTAGTAAACTCAAACGGGGCATCTTTTAACAACAGATTGCATAAGGGTTTTGTGATGACACTAAAACCCTTAATAAATCGTCGGTAAAACCCGACATGCCCCAAAAATGACCTCACCCCCTTAACATTCTTCGGTGGAGGTAATGAAGATATTACCCGAATTTTCGCCTTATCCACCTCCATCCCCCGGTCCGATATTACATGACCCAACACAATACCCTCTTGTACCATGAAATGACTTTTCTCCCAACTTAGCACCAAATTCGTCTCAACACATCGTTTTAAAACTTTTTCTAATTCGTTGAGACAAGAATCAAAATTTGGGCCAAAAATGGAAAAATCATCCATAAACACCTCGAGTGACTCCCCAACCATGTCCAAGAAAATACTCATCATACATCGTTGAAAAGTACCCGGGGCATTACATAAGCCAAATGGCATTCGCCAAAAAGCAAAAGTGCCATATGGACAAGTAAAGGTGGTTTTGTGTTGATCATCCGGATGAATTGCGATTTGGTTGTACCCCGAATACCCAACCAAAAAACAATAGTACTTTTGACCTGATAATTTTTCTATAATTTGCTCAATGAATGGTAATGGGAAATGGTCCTTAAAGGTTGCGGCATTAAGTTTTCGGTAATCAATACAAACTCGCCACCCGGTGACTGGCCGGGTTGCGATTTGTTCACCATTTTCGTCTTTAATGACTGTAATGCCGGCCTTCTTAGGGACCACTTGGGTTGGACTTACCCAAACACTATCAGAAATAGGATAAATAATACCTGCATCCAACCATTTTAGTACCTCTTTCTTAACCACTTCTCTCAAATTCGGGTTCAATCTCCTTTGGGCTTCGCGGGTCGGTTGGCATCTTCGGTTGTAATTATCTTGTGCATGACGATGGATGGACTAATTCCTTTAAGATCGGCAATTGTCCAACCGATGGCCTCCTTGTTTGCCTTCAACACTTCCAACAACGCTTGCTCTTGAGCCATCTCCAAATTAGAGGCAATAATGACCGGTAAAGTGTCATGGTCCCCTAAGTATGCATATTTCAAATGGCTTGGCAAATCTTTGAGCTCTAACTTCGGTGCCTCTATCAACGAAGGTTTCGTACCCGAATCTATCTCCACCGGTAGGCCTTCAAATTGATGAGACCAAGGTGGCCTTCCTCTTTCAACGCCATAGCGTCTTGACTTTCCTCTTCAACCCTCAAAGCACAAGCATGTACCTGTTCAGAAAAATCACAAACACACATATCTGCTCCATCCTCCTCGTATTCGTGCGGGTTACATCCATCGACTAAATCTGCCATGAAACACTCATCAACACTACAAATGTTAGAACCGTTAGTAAAAACATTTAATCTCATTTTCCGGTTTCCAAAAGACATGTCCACCGTTCCGAATCGACAGTCAATTATAGCATGAGCGGTGTTTAAAAACGGGCGACCCAAAATCACATTTTGTTGTTGGGTTGGGTCACCCGACGAATAGTCTAGGACTAAAAAATCAACAGGATAGTAAAATTCTTCAACTTTGACAATGACATCCCTCACAATTCCTCGTGGAAGCTTATGAGACAAATCGGCTAACACAACCGTTGTCTCGACTCGCTTAAGTGGACCAAAATCATATTGGTCATATAAGCTCCCCGGTAAAATGCTTACCCCGGCTCCAAGATCCAAAAGAGCCCTTGACATCTGAAAATCACCCACTTGAATATTTATCAAAGGTGCACCCGGATCTTTGAGCTTGGGTGGAAGAACCCCATTCAAAATCGCACTAACTCTTTCCGTCAAATCAACCCGCTTAGGCAACTTTTGTTGCCTCTTTTGAGTACACTATTCTTTTAAAAATTTTGCGTAAGCGGGTACTTGTTTTATTGCTTGAAGAAGAGGAATATTCACTTTCACTTGTTTAAAAATATCCCAAATCTCTTCGGTTTGAGAACCCCTTTTTGAAATAAAGTTCTTTTTACCGGGGTCTAGCAAAGCCGAAGGAAATGGAACTTGATTAGAAACCTTTTCCTCATTTTTGTCTTTCGTTTCATTCGATACAACGGGTTTTTCAACATTTGGTTTTTTAGAAGTATTTTTAGAAGTTTCAAATTCGTCATCACTTTCTTGACCCGTTACATCCTCAACTTCCCCATCAATCAAATCCGGTGACAAATTGGCCTTAAACTCTTTACCGCTTCTCAATGCACTAACATTCACATTATTACTACGATATGCACTATGAGAAGGATTTACCTTGGTGTCACTTGGAAGTTGACCCTTACCTTTCTTCATCTCCGCTACATCGGTTGCTAATTGACCCATTTGCGTGGTCAAAGCTTGAATGCTCTTATCTCGAAGTTCATCCTTTTGCATCCGGACTTCGTCGAATTGATTCCGCTTTTGCATCTCTTGTTGCATATTCTTGAGCATCTCCATAACTTCGTTCCCACTTGACGAAGTTTGACCCGAAAAGTTACCTTGACCACCTCCCGACTTTTGATATTGATTGGAAAATCCTTGATTTTTCCCACCTCTAAAATTTCCTTGATTGAATTGTTGGCGAGGAATAAAATTTCCTTGGAAATTAGGATTAGCTTGGGTGGTCGGATTCCCATAACGTAGATTAGGATGATTTCGTAACCCGGGGTGATATACATTTGAATTAAACCCAAGGTTCCACCACCCCCTTGAATTGCATTTACTTCTTCCGCTTGACCTTCAATACATGGCGCTACACAAACCTCCATTGTATGTCCTATCTCATTGCAATTAGTGCACACATTGAACATTGGGTCATTTGCTTGAACTTCAAAATCCTCAACGGCATTCACTTGTGGTTTCGTAACCACATACTTCTTACTCTTTGACGCTTGTGCTTGCCGTTTGGAATTAAAAGACATTTGCTCCAAAAAGGCCCAATCATCATGCTCGTAATTCGTACCAAAAGTACCATTCGACACCGACACTAGATCACGAGCGTCACCATCACATAAACCTTCTCGAAACGCGTGTAAAAGTTCCCATAAAGCAATCCCATGATGTGGGCAACTCTTAAGCATCATGTTGAATCGATCGAATGCTTCATGAAACAATTCACCCACTTGTTGTCTAAATTCTCGAATACTTTTTCTAGCATCATTCGTTCTTTTGGCGGTGAAAAACTCTTCTAAGAATCGTTGTTGCATTTGTGCCCAAGTGTAGATTGATGCGAACGGTAATGTGTAGTACCACCTCTTTGCTCTATCTTCTAACGAAAATTGAAACAACACAAGCTTGACATTATCGGTCGAAAAACCTTGACCCCCAATGGTGTTGCAAATAGAATCATAAGCTTCCAAATGAAAATAAGGTTCTTCCGTTGCTAACCCCTTGTACTTTGGCAAGCTTTGCAATGAATTCGTTCGAACCTCAAAGGTCCTTCCATCTGGGTGTTGAGGAATCACGACCGGTGAGGGATTGTTTGTTACAACCGGTCGAAAATGTGCTTCGATTCCTCTCATAATTTCTCTATGGAACCTCCGTGGAGCACCCACCGGCACTCTAGGCCGAGCCATTGGTGGTGCAAAATGTTGATATTGCGGTTGTTGAAATGCTTGTTGTTGCATGGGCCGCTGAACTTGCACTTGTGGCATTTGAACTTGAGCTTGTTTTAACTGAGGTCGCACTTGTTGTAGTGGTACGGGTCATTGAAATTGTGGCCCATGTGGGCGAATTTGTTGTACCCCAGTTGGTTGCCTGACCGTTTCTTGAACAGGTTCAAATTGTTGCACTTGATAGCCCGTGTTTCCTTGAAATCCCGAATTACCCCCTTCACCTCCATGATATTGGTAATACCCTTCTTCATCATAACCTCCGAAATCTTCCTCATACCCCTCGTAAAAACCATCCCCTTGAACTGTCGACGATTGCACATACTGAGATGATGGGTTAAAGCATGTTTGATATAAAGGTTGGGAATTGGATGTGGTATGAACAACGGTTGAGCCAGGTGGGAATTGGTTTGGTGGTATTTGTTGTGTAGAGGATGATTGACCCGTGAATGGAAAGAAGGACGACAATGGTGGGACCATAGTTGTCGCGGCAAAAGTAATGTTGGTTATAGGTTGAGTAAATTCAGGTAATGTGGCGTTTGTGGATTGTACTTCAAAAGTTGAAGTAGGATTGGTAGTAGGATTTGGTAAAGGTGTGGTGGGTGATGATTGACCTGCAGTAGAAGTCGGTATCTCCATGATGACTTTGTTTTCTCGAATTAGGACTCTTTGCTGACGTAGGGTTCGTTCAATTTCAGGATCAAATGCTAGCGGTGATGACTTATGAGAGCCTCTAGTATTCATACACCTGTGAAAAGTACCTGCACACTAAACGCAACCAGCGTAAACCCGAAAATAACAAACAAAAGCTACTAAATAAAACACACGTTGCGCACTATTCCCCGGCAACGGCGCCAAAATTTGACGTGATGTCGTGGTCAAAATCAAATTTAATCCCAAAAACAACTATAGATAGTGGTAATAGGGTATCGAACTCAGGGAATATGTGGATTATGTGTTTACTATGTAGCTTTGTATTTTAACTAAATTAAACTAAAATGCAGAAAATAAAGTTCAATGATTTCAATTGTTGTTTTGAAAAAACTAAGTAATAACTCAAAGCAAATTGGAATTGGTTGATTAACAGATTAGGGAAGCAATGACCATCTTAGGTTTCAGTTTCTTAAACAAATGTGTGTAATTCCAACTAGAAAGAGTTACATAGACATAAATCATGTACGTATAATTGTTGTGATAAAAGGGAACAAAGTACTCGGATTATATGAATGCGAGGTTGTTTCCCGATGACCAATTAATCAATAACCAACCCTAACCCTTCCCGTGATATCTCGATTGCCAACGGCACCAAGAACGTACGATTGAGACTAGAAATTGCAATATCAATTAACAAGCTACAAACAATTATGCATACACCATGATAAACAAGCAAACACAAGTTATCATTCTAGAAATGTGAAATCAAACACACACAAGTTCAAAGGAAACCTACACCTAAGATGATCACCGAAAGTTCTAGCCACTCATGGCTTGGTGATTCATCATAACATTCAAACAAGTGTTCATAGAAATCAAAATACAAACCGAAATGTTTAGAATTGTTCACAAGCCAAGAAGAACACCCAAATTCGCCCTCTAACAGCCCCAAAACGTCTCCAATGATGAGATATCTGAAAAGCCACCCAAAAACTGCCTAAAATGGGCAGTTACGTTTTTCCCGTCAGAGTCCACCGTAAATTACGGTGGCTGTAAAAGTGTTACGCCAAGGGACTACTGCTTTACGGTGGGAAAAAGGCAAGTTTTAGGTCCACCGTAAATTACGGTGCCATCGTAATTTACGGTGGCCACCTGAATCTCCTACTTTGTTATCCTTTTGCTCCGCAACTTCAACCCAGTTGACTCTGACACCTCCAAAGCTGCATTTTCACCGTTTTAATCCTCCACAGCGTACCTGAGACATAAGCAACAGTAGTTATCTAATTCAAGACAATTACTTGCATAAATGAGGAATAAACTAACGATTTAGCACTATAAAGGGTTGTCCTATGGACCACCCGTCAGATACACAGGACAAGAAGGAATTGACTACACTAATGTCTTTGCTCTTGTAGTAAGACTGGAAGGTCTTTGGATACTTGTGGCATTTGCTACATCTAAGAAATTCAAGGTCTTTCAACTTGATTAAAGTGTTCTTTTATTTATGGAGTGATTGATGAAGAAGTGTATGTCAAACAACCACCTGGTTTTGTAGATCCTGATCATCCTGATTATGTCTTTAAGCTTGACAAAGCTCTCTATGGGCTGCATCAGGCACCCATGAAGTGGTATGAGACTCTATCTTAGTATCTTTGCAAACATGGATACAGGAGAGGTACTATAGATGGAACTCTTTTTATCAAAGAATAGGGAAATCACATATTGCTAGTTCAAGTATATGTTGATGACATCGTCTTTGGTTCAACTAAACCAAGGCACTGTAAACACTTTAAGAAGCTGATGAAGAACAGATTTGAAATGAGTGCGATGGGGGAACTTAATTTCTTTCTAGGTATTCAAGTGAAGCAAGTTGATGATGACATCTTCATAAATGAGTCAAAGTATTTTCAAGACATACTCAAGAGGTTCAACATGACTGATTGTAAGATTGCCTAGACACCCATAGCTAGAAACCACTACCTTGGACCTAATCTCAAGGGGGAGTGTGTAGATGAACACTTATATAGGGCTATGATTGGGTCTCTTATGTATCTTATAGCTAGCAGGACTGCTATTATGTTTGCCACTTGCATCTGTGCAAGATATCAAGCCAACCCTAAGATGTCTCACCTTATCACTGTCAAAAGGATTCTAAGATACTATAAAGTTGCTTCAACATTTGGTTTATGGTATCCTAAAATCCTGATTTCAATCTGTATGCTTATATAGATAATGATTATGGTCGTTGCAACATGACTGCAAAGTCTACATCTGGGGGAAGTCAGTTTCTTGGTGGAAGGGTTGTCTCATGGCAATGCAAGAAACAATCTTGTGTCTCTGCATCAACTACTGAAGCTGGATACATTGCTGCTGCAAGCGGCTATGCTCGAGTGCTTTGGATTTACAATCAGATGCTGGACTATGGATTAAATTTAAAGAAGACTCCCATTCACATAGATAACAACAATGCTATCTCAATCACAGAGAACCCTGTGAAGCACTCAAGGACCAAACACATCAACATCAGGTATCATTTGATAAGTGATACTTATGAAAAGGGATTAATTAAACTAGTCAAAGTTCACACAAATGAACAATATGCTGATCTGTTTACAAAGGCTTTTAATGAACAGAGATTTAAATTGTAATATCAGCTATTGAGATGATCAACTTTGAGTAGGTTTTCCTTAAAACTAATTCTTACAATTTCTTAAAATATGTGTGTCCTAAGTTGTCTAGTTTATCATTTTCATAACCTCTTGTTTTCTTTAGATGAAAAACTTTTTGAAAACTTTCCTTAGAATTATGAAAATTTTGATCCTTTGGAAATTATGTTTTTAACTTCGGAAGAAACTTATGCCTTTAAATAACTAACTGCCCAAGTATTTTACCTTTGGAAAAAATTTCTGAAATATCTTCCGAAGCATAATATCCCCTTTGGCACTTATATGTCTTCAAGGATAATTTTCTTCCGAAGCAAATTAACTCTCAGAAGTTTTGTTCTTTTGAACAAAACTCTCAGTCTTAATTTTCTTCCGAAGTCAAAATTCTCAGAATCCTTAGGAAATTCTTCCGAAGTCATTTTAGTTTCGGAAGCTTTTTCATTAAAAAACTTCCGAAGATAATTTACCTTCAGAAGCTTTTTGACTTCTAAGAAAACTACTTTTTGTGCAAAAGTAAACTACTTTTTCAGAGGTGGGACCGACATTCGGATTTAAGAGTTTATCCTATTTCATTAAACTTTATCTGAAATCCTTTTTCACATATAAACCCAATGGTTTCCCCCTCTTTCTATCATTTGTTTCTTTCCTCCAAACCTAAATTCCTAAATTTATCTCTGAAATTACTTTCTTTCATGTTTCTTCATCCTTAAACTCTTTAGAAATGGCCAACCCTCAACACACAAATGACCCGAACTTTACCATGCAGTTACATAGGCAACATAACCAAGTTGCTCTATTAAGCTCTAAGAAAGATCCTCATTTATAAGAGGTTTGTCGCTTCTTTGCTCTATTGAACTACTTCACCTCCCTAACCATTGATCCTCCACTCTATGAGGATCATCTGCTAGAATTCTAAAAGACCTGCCAAGAGGTCGTACTGGATGGGGAGAAGGCACTGTCTGCCACAATGCAGGGGAGAACAGTCTTTATCACTCCGGTCATCATCAACATGCATCTTTAGCTGGATGATGAAAAAGGTGAAGTGTTCTTCCCAAGGGGAGCTGTAATAATTCCTTTGAGCAAATGGGTTTTGAGGGAGACTACTCTGTCAAGTCCTTTAGGAAAGGGAATGTCTCATCCCAATGGAAATTCCTACTCTATGTGGTTATCCACAGCTTATCAAACAAGCATGGTGGATGGGACTAGATTCCTGAGGATCTCTCCTTTATTGTCCATGGAATGGTTCAAGGGGTCAAGTTCAGGTATTCATAGTTTTTTTATACTAGTATGCTTGCAAACTTGGACTCCTTAGAGTATTACATGTTCCCTAGATATGTCCAGTACATTCTTAACTGTGAACGAGGCTCATAGTTAAGGGGAACAGGTAACATTCTTAAACTAGGACAAATGAAGCCCAACATCTTTAAAATACTGAGAAAGCCCTACGTTGGCTTCACTGGGGTAGAAACAACCCTGGTCCCAAAAATATTAGAGCTAATTGCTCAAGGTGACAACCTAGCAGCACCAGCTAGTGTTGAACCCACACCTTCTACATCCCAACCACCTAAACAGCCAAAAATCGCCCTCACCTACAAAAGAAAATCCAAAAAAACCCCTACTCAGGCTATTCAGTCTGTGCAGGCCCCTATACACTGACCCATACAGGAAGAAGTGGACACTTGAACTCTCACTTCTCCTGAGAAGCAGACCACTCCCATCTCTTCAAAGATCAGTGCTAAGGTTCCTCATGCTTAGCCTGATGTGCTCATAAGCCAAACTGCCTTAAGCCATCACTCTGAGTTTTAACACTCAAGTGATCAACCTTGAGGGGAAAGTTACCATCCCTAGCCTTTAGATCTCAACCAACTAATACCCAACCTTGACTTCTACACTGTTGAAGATCAAGGTTTCAGTGAGTACCATGATTCTCTCTTCTTTTCCCCTACTCAACGAGAGATGAGTGCGTATGAGGCTCCTATTTCTAACCCACATTAGTCATCTACTACTGAGGTGGACACTTCTGAACCTGTTCAGGATGTCCATATGGAAGAGGCTCTCACTTTTGAAAGTGATTACATCATTAGGACCTCAACCATGGCAACTTTGCCCACTGACATCTTAACTGAGATTTCTAGTGAGCAGAGGAAATCCAGCAGCCAAGAACCTGAAGCCGATGGTGAGAGTGAGGACTCTGGTCCAATCATCTCATCCCCCAATGATTCTTCTCATGAAGATGAGGGGAATTTAAGATTAATGGTGCAAAAACTGTCTCAAACATGCACCTATTTAGTCTCCAAGGTTAGTCACCTTGAATATCAAGTGACTACCTTGCAGAACATGGTCAATGATCAGCAACTTGAGATTCATATCTTAAGGAAAAACTAGTTGGGAGACCTTTAAGAAGCGCTCATCCAGGAACACAAGAACCTGTGGATATGATTGACCTAACTCCTACCTCACCTATGCAAGTGGTTGATGGTACCAAAAAGAGGGGGAAAGTCATTAAAGTCATAGATACTAGGAGTTCGTCAGAGAGAATAGACACTAAAGACTCACCATCCACACTTGCAAATGTACATTCTCAGTAACCTCCTCAAGTTCACATTGATGTGGACTACATATACCCCTTCATATAGAGTCTGTTTGAGGAAGGGATACCAAGGGCTTTGTCATCTCCACAATCTTCCAATCATATCATTGGGTGGTGGTATGAAAACAACAGGAGAGCCCTAATCATCATTAGAGTTCAAGGGCAACATGAGATCTTTAACTTTCAGACCTTGAACTTCTATGATAGTCTGGATTTAGTCAGCATGCCACTTGTCAATTCAAGCCAATTAACACAAGCTGGTAGGTTGGCTCAAAGAATCCAAGACCGGATCACTACAGATTTCAGCCTTAGAAGAAGAGTATGGCAATCAGTCAATGTCATCGGTCAACTAGATATTGAGGTAGACCCTATGATTAATTTCATAGGGGAACCTTGACTGAAGGCCTAGTGACAGAACCTGAGAACATTGGCTTATCACCAACAAATGCTGCATAGATCAATTCCCTTTTTGAGACACCTGCTGGTGAAGTTGCTTCTCGACCTCTCTCTACCTAGTGCTTGGAAGCTACACCAAGCAATGAAGGCCAAAGCTCTTTCCACCCTGAGTCACAAAGGTCTGTGAGTGACAAAGAGAAAAGAAAAATGACTTCTGAGGAGATTGAGGAGGAGAAGAGAGAGAGAGAGAGGAAAAGGCAGCTGAGGGGAGAAAGTTCATCTTTTGAGTCTGAAAGACTCATGCAGTCTGCTATCAGGGCTGCCCCTAGACTAGATACTCAGAATAATGAGTTAAGGGCAATCAGGATAAACTATCTGCAGATAAGGAACTATGACATAGACAATGTCATTACTCTCCCCTTGGAGGAACTAAATGAACTGGTTAACCTAGAAAGGTCAAGGGAGAAGAAAGAGACAGAAGATGCAAAGCTACTAGTACAAATCAAAGAAGATAGAAGAAAGAAAAGACTATACAAGCATGTGCCTACTCTCTCCCTAGTTCAAGAAAGTCCCGCATATGAGGATGTGGTTCAACAAGAACCTCAGCTAGATAAAAAGAAGAAAGGATCAAGATGATCAACTACCTGAGTGCCACAGGCCTCTATCAGGTAGAAACACTTCTTCCCTTATCCTTTGACTATATTGAGTTTGAGTATCTCAAACAACTTGAACTTGAGATAGTTAAGGAAAGAAAGACAACCAAAAGAAAGCTAAGGGAAGAAGCTGCTAAGTCAAGAGTCATCATCCAGAAAGGTATGCAGAAGTCTGCAAAGAAACAAAGGATGACGAGCTTCTGAAGCTGTATGGATTCTTCGGAAGGAGACTTGGCCCATGTCTCTATCCACTATGGATGAGCATATCAGGGTGATCAAGTTGAAGATAAAGAGTGGAGAGCTGGTCGACTTACATTCCCCTCCAAGTCATTCTCCACCTAAGGTGGATGTTAAGGTTGAACAACCAAACACAAAACAACCTGGACCTCCTGCTGAATCTCAGGAAGCATCATCTTCTGATCCACAATAGGTTAACCTCCCTCTCCTTCTCAACCTGTGAGAGAGGAAGACCCAACTGAGAAAGACAATGAAGATCAATATGGTACTGCAGGCTAGTCTTCTCAATTAAAAGTTATAAAGAGAAAGAAAAGGATGGCTTCAAAGCCAAAGCCAAAGTAGAAGAAGAAGACTGTATCCTTTCTGAACCTCAGGATGAGTCAGAACATCCTGAGGATGTGTAACCAGAGGATGCTCCATCATCTCCCATTACAATAGCTCCTCTAGCATCAGAAAGACCCATCTTATCCTTGACATACACTACAAATCTAGAAAGGTGGAATGTCATTAGAGATCATGGCATTGATAATGTCTACACTTGGCAAGACATGTTTTAGTTGCCTCTGCATGATCTCTTGACATGAGAAGACACTTTGATAGTCTGAAGGATCCCGATCATCTTATGAAGAAAGGGCTGGTTATTATCCTAATGAGGACTGTTGATATCTGAAATATTCAAGTGTTTTGGTAGCATCAGCCTAGGTGGAGTTTGTAGAGAATATTTGAAGAGGTTGAAGCAACCAAAGTCTTTCTGCATGCATGCTGCACATGTATTGAAGAAGAATGCTTTAGAAGTTTCACACAAGCAACAAAAATACTCTAAGTGTGAAATCTTCCGAAGCCAAGACCAATATCTTCCGAAGCCAAAGATGAAGTCTTCTGAAGCTTCAGAGACAAAGTCTTCCCAAGCTCAACTCTTGAAGACAGATTTCTTCCAAAAACTTTTAACAACATGCTTTATCTGATGTACTTTTCCATAAAGCCAGACCCCTTCCGATGAAACATTGTAAACTCACCAACTTGCTTGAGTTGGTGAAAAGGCCCATACATTTGGTAACTGTACATTAAGGTATTGAGTCTGTAAATTTCTACTTCATGTACTTTATCCTTTTTGTAATAGATAAGGATGTGAGCTATGACATGTCATAGTCACAAAGTCAAAAAGGCAATCTGCCTTTTTGACTCTACAATTGATTTTGTTTTGTGTCTAGTCAATTGTATCCAACTAGTTTTCATAGTATGACCAGCTGTAGGATGTAGTATAAGTATCTCATGTTCTTGTAACTTTATTTTTATGCTTTGCAATACTTGTAATAGAACATTGAGAAAATCAATATACTATAATCTTGAAAACCATCTCCTTGTGTATCTTGCTCTTGAGTTTTGTCTCTTAATTACTTGTGTTCTTAGTGTCTTTACTTGTGATTAATCCAGTTCACTATTTGATTAAGTTTAGTTAATCTCCTCTTTGTGTTGTTATGTTGTATTTGACACCCTTCAACGGTCTTGCTATAATACTTTAATTTCATTAGCATTATCACACCATGTAAAATCATGGAAATAATATGTAATAAGGAATAGAAAGATAGCAAAAGAAAAAACATGCACAACAACATCATACATCATCCTTGGGAATATCCTAAGACATAGCTTAAAAATCTCCTTTTTCTTAAAATTTGAGAATATTTTCTATATCTTTAGGCGCATGGGAACTATGCATGCACATGGCCTCTTAGCACATGGAACACTTGGGCATATTGAAAACTTTTAGGCGCATAAGCACTATAAGAGCGCATGGCAAAACTTAGTCGTCTGGGCAAAATTCTAGGCGCATGGGCCTTACTTAGGTGCATAGCCAACTACCTTTACAACTAACATCATTTTTTGTGTCCCAAATCATATCTGAACATGTTCAAGTCTGGTTCTAACATAGTAAGTAACATAAACATTCCCATAAACATGAGCATATCCCAAAACTCATTCCAACATACACCCACCAACATTACCCACACATATACATACGCGTACACACACCCAACAAAATAAAAACGTTATATAACGTATTCCCAGTTCCAAAACAAGATAAAATATGTAAAAACAAGGATCTAGAACTCACCTCTTGCAACCTTTGTGTAAGACTTGTTCAAACCCGAATGTAATTGAGTTCAAACACCTAAAAACCCACCAAAACACACAAACAAACCCACAAAACACATCTAAACATAAAACCGGGGCTGAAACCAGCCAAAACACTAGATACTAACCTCAAATATGCATTTCTCTTCTTCTTCTCTCTAAAACCTGAAATTCTCAGCTCTCTTTATCTCACTAAAATCCGAACAAAAGTTCATGTAACACAAGAGTGGACGGCCATGCCCACTTTTGTATAAATTATAATAATATTTTGTCCTTTGTGCACTTTAAAACCCTCAACTTGGTTTTATTACTTTTCTTTCTTTTATTCTTCTTTTCCTTTAAAAATCCAGGTGTTACATATTATTATTATTATTATTACTATCATTATTATTGTTATTATTATTATTATTTTGTAGTTATTGTTATTGTTGTTGTTATTATTATTATTATTATAATTATTATTATTATTATTAGTATTATTATTATGATTATGACTATGTTGATTATTACTACTACTACTTTTTGAATAATATAAGACTGGTGGAACCAAAACTACACTTAGAAGAATTTTTGTGCAACCGAAGAAAGACTTCCGAAGACAAATCTGCACTTTCGAAGCTATATTGAAGAACTTCCGAAGATTAAGATAGAAGAACTTAGATAGAGTAACTTAGTCTTCTGAGACTAAGTAATTCCTCTTCCGATGTTAAACACTTAGAATATTCAAGACAAAGACTTCTGAAGTATAATGTCTTGAAGACCAGGAGAAGTCTAAAAACAAGTTGATTCTTCTGAAGTATAAATGGCTTTGGAAGAAGTTATTCTTCCGAAGCTAGTTAACCTTCAGAAGAACCAACTATGAACAAGCGGACATAAGTATGGTCTCTCTAACAACCGCTGCCACCTTTGAGATACTTTATGGTGTTTTCCCATGCCCATATAGTTGACCATACTTTAATTAACTGTTCACATTTTATCAGTTAGTACAGTTACCATGTTTAGTTGGTGACAAAAGGTAAGTTATGGACCTGTCATGACTATCTTGTCTAGGATAGTATTTTATTTTAGATACCTTACTTCTAACAATGTAGTACATATCTAGTAGTAAGTTTCAGCTGGTAATCTAAGTATAACTGGCAATAGATAGTAGTATATATAGTATCTTATTGTAACTCGTTTAGTATCTTGTAAGAGTCTTGTAAACTTTGAGTTGAGAAGTAATATATACAAGTATCTTAAAAACCATTTCTTGTTTTCATTAACTTAGTATATTATTATCAACTTATTCAAAGATTTTGCATTATCATTTGATTGTGTCTTAGTGAGTTTGAGAGTAAAACCTTGTGTTCTCAAAACCGATCCTGCACTAGTACTACTACCTAGTTGGGTATTTTAGACTTGCTTTAGTTTTCACACGTTATTAAAAGTTCGTCATTCTTTAACGCTCTTAATAAATTCAAGGTGAGTGTGTATCTGGTACTCTTTTAGGACTATTATGTTAGTGTTTTGAACATGCCATTAAAAGCTCATCAATCTTTATGTTATGAGGGGGAAAATTTACTTAACCTTTTTTTCTTTCTTTTAAATCATTTACTCTATTGGGACTATTATTTTAGTGTTTTGTAAGTGTATATATGGTACATGCATGAGGTTTTTAATGTGGTTCCTTATTAACTATTTAACTCAGTGTTGGAACTGACAAACATGCATTGATAATACAATTGGGTTGACATGCCTACCCTTGTTTGTTAGTATACTAGATGGGAATGATAATGGTCACGATCGGACCCTAGGGTGAATATGTTTCGATGAGTTATTGTTGATACATGTGTGTCCCTAGATCATGATATGAATGTAATAGATCTTGTTTGTCTGATTCTGAGGTAATGTTTGGAATGATAAATGAAATGATATTGTTTGTTTGTTATTTATAATGTTTAATATTTCATTAATGAGTCGACGTTGACTTGGGTAATTAGGTTTGTGGTTGTTTGAATTGTTACACATAATGTTATATTAATTAATACATTCAAACTTAACAAAATAAAGTTCTCATGCGAATGGCCCATGCGAATGGACCATACACATGAATAACTTCATACGAATGACTCAGTCGCACGACTGAACCAGGAGACTGGATCAGTCGTATGATTGTAACATAAGATTGGCTCAGTCGCACGACTGAACACTCAGTCGTGCGGATGAATCAACCGCATGGTTCAATCGCACGACTGAACCATGCTAATGGTTCAGTCGCACGAATGAACAATACTAACCTATAAATACACCCAATTCGTGAAAAAGGAAAAAAATCTTTAATTACGATTCCAGAGGTACCCTAGCCGTCCAGAAGCCTCCCAATTCGTTCTCCAAGTTCATAGAACACATTAGATCGATTCCCAATCAATTTCTAACATTAGTTTCAATTCTTTATTGATTCTTCGTGTGTTCTCACTGATTGGATCGCCAATCAAATAGGATTCCGCACTATTTGATCTGGTTTACACGCTAATCACTAGGTATTTCGTTCAAATACCAGGTCCTAACAAGTGGTATGAGAGCGTTGGCTCTTGATTACATGTGATTCAATCAAGATTGATAAAAAAATTTGTGTTTCTGCATTAAAAACACAATTTTTGGTGTCAAAAGTGATCTTGGACGTTCCCTGCTCATCAAAGTTTGTTTCTACGGACTTAGGCGATTAGACCTGTGAAAATTCAAATTTTTACGGCTGAAACACTTTTAACCTAGAAAATTTCGCAAAACAGCAGCTTCAGTCGCACGAGAGTCCAATTGCACGACTGGACTTCATTCGCATAGTCCAGACGCACAATTGGACCGAGTCGTATCTCCATTCGTACGATTGAACCATTCGTTCGCATTGCTCATACGCATCAGATTCATTCGCATGAGTGAGCCAATCGCTTAGTTCAGCCGCACGATTGAACCAGTTGTAGAGTTCATACGCACGACTAGACCATTCGCATCCTTCAGTCGCACTAGTGACAGTTTGTTTGATTAGACTTAAAGTTATTCGCCATGGAAGATCAAATGTCAGCCTTTACTGTTGGAAAGGACTCTAGGATACAGAACCTGCTGTTACTTGAGAGTGAGGTGGGCAATCATAATAAACCACCAAAGCTCTTGACGTTAGATGAATTCCCCACTGGAACAACGTTTTGAGATCTACCTCAATAGAGTGGATCCGAATCTGTGGGAAGCCATCGAGATTGGATATAGTACACCGGTGGGAGATGATGGAGTTAAGCTAACGTTAGGAGGGATGACGGACGTGCAAAAAGTTAAATACAATATAGAGAAAAGAGTTTATGCATTGATTACACAGTCTATTCCTAAAGACATATTCCACCAGTACTCAGAAAATAAGCAGTCCAAGAAACTTTGGGATGAGCTAGAAAAGAGGTATGACGGGAATGCTTCATTGAAGGCAATCAAGGATAAGGAATTAAAGAAGAAATTCGATAAATTCTCATCGATGGGAAACGACAGTTTAGACGACGTTATACATCGATTTTACCATCTGATGAGTGACCTGCATACACATGGGGTGGCTACTACCATGTAAGAGAAAGTTACTAACTTTGTAGACGAATTGCCTGAAAAGTGGGCTTCATTAGTGTCTAACATTAGACAGAATGGAATGTTGGCAAAAATAGATATTAATGACTTCATTCTTAAGTTGCGAGAAGAGTCACTTAGGATGAAGTACAGAGCTCAGAAGTCTTCGTACAATCAAAATCCATCTTTGTACAACGCCATGCCTCAAGCTAAGACATCTGGAGCACCACTCCAGACTGCATTTGTGTCTAGCTCATCGGGTACTTCACATGCGTCTCCTTCAGGATCACACACGTCGAGACCTTCTTGTACCTACTATATGGATCTGAAGCAAGTGCTACTAAACTGAAGACCGAGAATCTCGGAAATGTGACTGTGGACGTAGCTCGATAACACATGGATCTTTTGGCTACAATGGTCCATTCTTATGATGAACTTGTTGCTGGGAAGATTGGAAACTGCCATCTGGCAGATGAGGACTACGAGTAGGTGTATGAAATGGATCTTGAGAGGATGGACATAATGTGGGCCTTAGCTAGTGCTGTCCGGAGGGAAAAGAAGTTTGTAAAACAAACCGGACAGAACTTGGTAGCTACTACGGATACCACATTTGGCTTTGACAAGAGCAAAGTGACCTGCTTCAACTGTGGAGAGAAGGGGCACTTCAAAAGAGAATGTGTCAATCCTAAGAAGACGGGTAACAGGAACCTGTTCTCGTCCTTCACTCGTCAAGACAAGCAAGCTACCAGTTCTACTTCATCAAGCAAGGATCCAAAAGCCTTGACTGCTCATGATAATGAAGGACAGGATTGGAGCTTTAGGTTTGTCTCACCAGGGCAATCAAACATTGCAAGTGTAGAAGATATTGACAGTGATTCCGCTAGTGAAGAAGATCTAGCAGTTGAGATAGCGATGTCACATAGTGAAGAAGCAACTGCAACTGAGGTCAGTTACAAGCCTAAAGAGGAGACTACCACGTCAGAGACAGAAAAGACAGAATCACCAGAACCAGAGACATCTGATGCTGCATTGATGGCTAACTCTTCTGAATTAACTCACGTAAGTACTACTAACCAAATGTTGATAATCATGCTTGTTCTGATTGTGATACTTTTAGGAATAGCATAGATGAAAATTTTTCTAGGTTATTAGATCATAATGATAACTTAGTAAAAGATTTGCAACTATGTATTGAGGCTAATAGGGTATTAAAACAAAATAAGCATAGTTATAAAGAAAAGATAGACCTTTTGACTAAACAGCTTAGGGAAACCTAAGTAGTTGCTTTTAACCAAGCTAATGACATTAGGTATTATCTAAACTCCCTAGAAAAGACTTAGAAGCAAAAGACAGTTCTAGAAGTAGAAGTAAATTCATTAAAACAGAAACTGCAAAGTTGGACTAGTTCTCCACACATAGTCCAACACTTAGTGAGAGAAAGGAATAACGGGGAGGGATTGGGTTCTAAAGTGGTTCCACCACCACCTGAGACCTTGATGAACACTAAGACTAGACCAATAAATAGTAATCCCATCAAGGATCATGTGGTGTCTACTCCTCTTGTTAATGATCCAGATTCCTTATGTTCATCTATTGACTCTGGAAACAAACTAAAGGAGGCCACTTCAAAGGCAAAGGATAAATTGCCTTATGTTAATCTGGAAAAGGAATTTGAAAAGGTTAACTTAAAGTCAGGGTCAAAAAGAGTCAAATCAGAACCTAAAAAGAATTCTAAGGTTATCTTTCACATATTTCAAGTCAAAAACCAATTAACGAAAAAGAAAAAGATGTTAAACAGGTTAAAACAGTTAACTTTGATAACCCAGAGAAAACACCCAAAGAACCAGAGTCAAAACCCAGAATGAGTGATGTTACTAGAGTGTCACACACTTCTCCACAAAGAAAGTTTAATCATAAAGTTGATAACAGGTCGTGTTACAACTGTGGTGAATATGGACACATTGCCTCCTATTGTCATTTCTATCACACACCTAGGAAGAAGATTGAACTTCAGGTTTCAAAGCCTAGGTCTTCTAAGAGGAATTCTCTGACTCCACCTAGAAGAACTAGTGAACCTAAAATTCAACCTGTAAGTCAGTCAACTGTTTATCACAAACAAGCCTTGCATAAATCTGGATTATGGAAGGAGAAGATATCCTCTGTATCTGATAATAATGACAAGAAGGAACCTGGACTACCCTCATCCTCTATGGGTCAATGGGTGGACTTATGATGTGTGATGCCTCTGGGAAACCCAAGCCAGTAAAGGCTTGGGTTCCTAACCCAAACTAATCCTTTACTTTGTATGTGCAGGGTGTTCGATACAGTGCTGAAACTAACACGTGGATAGTAGACAGCGGAGCATCCAGGCACATGACAGGAAACAGGGCTCTTTATCAAACATCAAGCAATAAAAGGAGGGCATGTTTCGTTTGCTGGAAACAAGGGAGGCTATATCACAGCCTAGGGAGAAGTGGGGAATCAGAAAGTTAAGTTTGATAAGGTGAACTATGTTCAACAACTACAAAATAACTTACTTTCTATTTCCCAAATATGTGATAAGGGATTTAAAGTCATCTTCGACAACAAGAAGTGTTACGTGCTAAAGAAAGACTACATGATCCCAGAGGACCAAGTTCTGATGACTGCTTCAAGATATAAAGACCTTATGTTTTGGATCTGTCAATAGCTTCTACAACAGATCATGAGGTTCAGTGTTTTCTATCTAAAGCTACTGAGAATGATTCCATCTCCTGGCATAGAAGAATGGGACACATTAGTCAAAGGAAGATGAATCACTTGATTCAGAAGGATCTGGTGAGAGGAGTTAATGTCAAGAACTTCCAGCTTCCTGACTTTTGTGTAGCTTGCAAGAAAGGCAAACAGACAAAGAAGTCTCATACGGAAAAGAAAGTTCATTCAATAGAACTTCCTCTCAAACTTCTTCACATGGATCTGTTTGGTCCAGTCAATACAAAGAGTATTTGATGGGATCTCACCATCTAGTTTGATCGATTGGAATGATTTCAGCAGCGGAATAGAGTACCAACTAGCAGAATTCGAGCAAGAATACCAAAGATATTGCAATGAACAGAATTAGTTATAGAGAGAGAAAGTTTCTGCAAAAAGAATATTTCATTCAATCACACGCTTTCGTGGTGGCAAATTGTCACACATACAATCAGGTCAATCATCCCTTATATAGGAATGTCGCGCTGGAACATTCCTTATATAGGAGATGTGACGTCTGCTGATGTCACTTGATAGTGACATCTAACAGAATTATTTAAACAACTGAAACACAACTACTGAAGATGTCAAAACAGCTGACATCTTCTTACAAAAATACTAAGTGTTATCAGTTACTACAACTACTGAAAAGAATCTACTGAAACTACAACGACTGAAGAGCAAGCTCTTCAGTCGTTTTACAAAACTACTGAAACTAAAAACATAAAACTACTGACATCACAACTACTGAAGAAGTACTCTTCAGCTGTTGTGACAAACTACTGAAACTTCAGTATTTGGTCTTCGGACTTGAACTTCAGACGTTTCATCAGCTGATGACTTCAGTAGATGTCATCAGCTGATGTCTTCAGTCTTTGTCTTCAGACTTTGTACATCAGTTGTTGATCTTCAGCACTTGTGGACTCTTCAACTGTTGTACTTCAGTACTTTGGTCTTCAGCTTCAGCATTGTGTTCTTCAGCCATTGAGCTCAGCACTTGTGTTCTTCAGCTGTTTAGCTTCAGCACTTTAGTCTTCAGCTGTGAAGTCTTAAGTACTTGATCTTCAGCTATTGAAGTCTTCAGTACTTGTCAAACTGCTGATGAAGCCTTCAGCAGTTGTTGTGATATCATGTGGGACTTAGAAGTTTTCTGATCTTGGCTCATTGGTTCTTTTGGTCCAACAAACTCCCCTGAACCAATGCAGCCAAAACCTCTAATTGATTTATTTTCCTACTTATTGTTGGCAGAATGGTTGGTCTTTTTTCCTTCTTGATCAGTTGAGAAGATGACCCATATAAGCACTGGCCTGGGAATGAGTCTCTCATGATTTGGTTGGCAAATGGATGGGAGCTCTATATTGGGGAATTGGACACTGAGCTATTCCCCCATCCATGAGACTCACTTCCCAACTATGAGCTTGTAGGATTCCCTGGTGTAGGCCTCCAAAAATACAATTGTTCCTCCATGGTAAGCTCCTCTGCCTCACCATCGAAGAATCCTTCAGGCCCATAGTACTCAAACAGGAATTTGACTGTTTTCCATTTTTGAGTACCACTGTTGTAATCTGTCTGTAAGCAAATTCATCAGGATGATGACCTTCTAAAAGCAGTGGTAACTAATCCTTTCTGATCTCATTCAGCCTCTTATACACCAGCCCCTTTTGATCATTCTGTTCTCTAGCATCTTCTGTGGAGGCATGTTTGAGGTGTAGGCCTTTTGAAATCTTCCAGGATTTCCCAAGGTGAAACTATAATGGCCAAGGAGATCACTTCATCTACAATCTTTTTGACTTGACCACTGTATCTCTAAGGGATGTTTTTCTTTTGTATTCTGTGAGCCACCCTAGGATCAGGCCAAATTCTTACTCTTTCTTTCACATACAGAAAAGTATGTCTAAGAGTATAGATCCTCTGAGCTTCTTTTTTCATATTGATGATGGAGGAAGTGGCTGCATAAGCTTTATCTAGTCTCCTTAATAACTCTTCATCATGCAATCTGTGTTGTTCTTCTTCTTCTAATTTCACTTTGATTGCATCTCTTTGTTGCTCAGGAGTTATTGCAAGAGAGAGATCTTTGGCCTTAGGCAACTGCAGAACAGCTGAGATCGGTAGCCTATCTTCTTCATCATCATTTTCTTCTTCTTCCACAAGCCTCAACACCCTTCTCTTCTTCTGCTTAGGTGCATCATCGGCTGTTGGTATTGAGGGTAAGGGAGTTGGTTTTGTGGGTTGTGGTTGTGGTTGTTTTGGAGAGGGAATGTTACAGGCTGAGTTAGCATTTTGGAGGTGAGTGTGGCTTTTGAGTGTTTGGCTAGCTTAGTCCTGCTCCCTGCTCCTGCTTCATTCAAAGCTTCGACTACTAAACGCTTAGTGTATGCTTCATGAACAGATCTTGGAGGTTATGGCCAAGATGCTGTCCCTGGTCCATGATTTTACTTTGATCAATGATCTCCCAAGGTATTTGCTGATAAATCTGATCATGATCTCAAGTCTCTCTCTATCCATAGTGCTGTAGCTGGCCCATGTTTGTTGGATCTCTTCGATCTCTAATCTTCTTATTTCAGAATCCAGCTTTTCAGTGTCGAAACCTTGCCTAAACAGCTGATCAATGATATTGTCCATTGATCTGCTGTGTTCAGCATCAGCCTCTTTAACCATTTCGTTCAAGTTTTCTCTTTCTCAGCACTCTTCTTTTCTTGTATGTGACATGAAAATCTTTTTGACTTTCATGTACTTTTGAATTTCAGCCACTTCTCAATCACATTCTCCTTCTCTTTTTCAGCCTCATACACACAATCCTCTCTTTTACCACCTCTTTATCCTTCTCTTTCTCTCTCTCCTTCTCCATCCTCTTTCTTTTAGCTTTCACTGCTGAACTCTCCCCCTTTTTGGGTGCATTGGTTGCAAGGGATTGAGTAGCAGAAAGTTGTTGGCTCAGTACATCCTCCACCAGGGTTTGAAAGACAGAAGAAAGTCTCTCATCAACAGTTTTAATAACATATTCGGTTAGATGCGGTGTGATGAGAGATAGGGGATTTTGAGGGATAGCATCCATTTGCTTAGGGGGGTTTTGGTCCTGAGTAATGGTGCCGAAACAGAGGCAGATGGCTGAGAATTTTTTAGTGGCTGTGTGTTTAAGGGACCTTCAGAGGAAGGTGCATCTGTTGGGTGATGTGGTGGCAGATGGTCTTTCTCCTTGAGAGAGTTGGTCAAGTAGTTTTTGCAGCCTACTGACTTCCTCCTCAAGGATTGTGTTCTGGGCAAGAACATCGTAGAAAAAGCCCAGGTCATCATCAGCAGATGCTGAATCAACCTTTTGCTTGTAGCACGATGTCATGCACTGGGTGTAGACCAGTTGTAGCATGTGCCCCTTGTCTTGGAACTAGGGACTTCTAGCCTCAGGACTTTGTCCTTCATCAGCTGTTGCCTCTGGTGAGGTCTTAGGATGTTACAACCTCGTCTGATCATATGTGATTCAGAGGAGGTGGCAGCCTCACCAGATGTTCTGGTCTCCATATCCACACCAGGAGATAGAACATTTAAACCCAGTGCTATGGGTTGTCAGAAGCATGCGGATCCTCATACTCAAGTGCTGTTTTTCTCCCCTTCTGGTGGTTATAGGGGAGGAGGAGAGGCATGCAGCTGAGTCCGCACATTGGCAATTATGATGGTTGGGCTTTGAGGGGCATTTGCATGGGGAGAGGGGATAGAAGCTGATTGCATCGGGGAGAGGGATGCGCTTCAATGATAACCTCCTCAAGTGAGAGAGGTCTCAGCAATGTGGTTTCCCCTGAAATGGTTGCAACAGGATCCTTTTGAGAGGATACCTGTGCGGCTGTGGCTGGTTGAGTCGTTAACACTACTGGGGGGTTTGAACCAGTAGGTTTATCCTGTTTGGGTGGTACACGGAGCATCATCAGAGGACTCATCTCCCTAATTAACTTTTTGGGTTTGGATTTTGCTTGGTGGGGACTTTGGATCTCGCAGTTGAAGCTGTGGGTTCCCTTGCTTGGGTTTGAGCAAACGGGCAGCTTCTTTGAGGGATTGGTCGGAGTTATGCCTGGAGTATACCTCAGCTAGAACAGCTGGTGTAAGGACTCCAAGGCCAACAAGGCCATCAGTTTGTAATTCATTTAAAATTATGGCCATCAGAAACCTGGGATATAATAGCCATCTTTTTCCCATAGGTTTCTGTGCCAGATCTTGATTTCTAGAAACACAATTTGTGAAAAGTTTAAAGGTTGGTGTTCTAGAATGGATATAACACCTGTTACCACCGGGAAGACATTTGATCCCATGAGGATGTCTTCGAGGCTAAGCAAACATTCACCATATGAAATATTAATCGTTCAGCATCAGGGAAGTTCTTTTTCAGTATGATAGCAGCATGAAGATTTCCGTCGTACCCATGTTGATGAAGGACATATCAGTTGTGCCCTTAGGGTACTCAGTCACACAAGCAGCATCTTGTAATTTAGCACTCTACAAATTCTTTCAGGTGTAACCTCTACTTGGTTTTGGTTAACCTGACCTAACAGAGATCCGGTAGGCACATCAGTGTGAACGTAGGCATTGGACCAAAACTGACTGAGTGATCGGGGTAGATGGTCGGGTTTAAGAGCAGAGATGTATTATATTGAGAATCAACATTAGGTCTATGGCGTGATCAAACATTGTCCAGAAGGCCGATTTCGTGAGGTAGGCGACACAGTTATGTTGGGGTTTTAGACTCATGGTTGCCATTTTTTGAAAGTATGAAGGTCAGAAGACGGTGAATGGAACGTTTGAGAAGAAGACAGGTATTTATAGGGTTGGGAGAGGAAAAGGCTGAAAGAAAACTACTGAAGGTTTTGGTGTGGTCCAGCTGTTTGAAACTACTCATGACGTGGTATTAACCTCAGTGGTTTAAAACGACTCACAATGGTGGTGTTGTCATCAGTTGTTATAAAACAACTTAAGACTTGGTTTGACCATCAGACGTTGACACAGCTGAAGTCTTGGTGTTAACCATCAGTAGTTATGAAACTACTGAAGTAGTGGTTTTGACTTCGTATGATGTAAACAACTGAGGACTGGGTGGTTTGTCATCAGTAGTTGTGAAACTACTAAAGACAGTGGTTTTGCCATCAGTTGTTGTAAACAACTGAAGGCTTGGTATTAGTTATCAATAGTTGTGAAACTACTAAAGACTGTGGTCTTGCTTCAGTTGTTTAGAAACAGCAGTTGTAGAAACAACTGAAGAGAAATTACATCAGCTGTTTTCCTCAATTCTTAGCTTTCAGCTGTTTCATACTGTCCTCAACACTTACTCATCAGACTTTTCATCTGCTTTCAGGTGTTTCATAGGACGTCAGTACTTATCTGTTTTACTGATTTCAGTAGTTGTAACTACATCAGTAGTTCTAACTATTCAGTAGTTTAGAACAGATAAAAGTACTCAGTACTTGTGAGGCATTAGCCTTCAGTAGTTATAAAACTACTGAGGGTAAAAGAACTCATCAGTACTTATATGTGACATGGTTACCAAAGATATCAGTACTTATTACTGAGATCATCAGGAGTTGTCACTTATTCTAGCTGCAGCATACCAAGCCTTAACACCAGGTTGTGGAAAGTTGAACTATCCAAAGGCTTAGTAAAAATGTCTGCAAGCTCATCAGCACTAGGCACAAACATAGGATTAACTAGACCCTTTTCAAAACAATCTCTTATAAAATGATGTCTATTTCTATATGTTGGTCCTAGAGTGCTAGACTGGATTTTGACAATGCAAAGAGCTGAAGCACTATCCATTAATAACAGAGTCTTAGTCTCTGTAATGCCATAATCCAAACGTTGATTTTGAAGCCAGAGTACTTGGGATGTACAACTTGCAGCAGCAATGTACTCGGCTTCAGCATTGGATGTAGCAACAGATGTTTGTTTCTTACTCTGCCAAGAAATCAAACAGTTGCCTAGGAATTGACATCCACCAGAAGTTGATTTCCTGGTCAACTTACACCCTGCATAGTCACTATCAGAGAAAGCAACTAATTTGCAAGAGTGCCCAGTGGAATACCATAACCAGAGATTGTGTACCTTGCAAATATCTAAAGATCCTCTTGACTGCATCAGACGAGACTCTTTAGGTGCAGCCTAAATCTAGCACAAACACATGTAGCAAACTAATATCTGGTCTAGAAGCTGTTAAATACATCAAGGACCCAATCATACATCTGTAAAGCATTTCATCAACAACTTTACCTTTCTCATCAACATCCAATTGTGTGGTGTTGCACATGGGAGTAGAACAGGGCTTACAGTTTTGTAAATCAAACTTATTTAAAAGATATTTGTATATTTGGACTGATGAATAAAGGTGCCATCAGCTTTTTGTTTGATTTGCAAGCCTAGAAAGAACTGTAATTCTCCCATTGCACTCATTTCAAACTTCATTTGCATTAATTTTGTAAAATCATCACACAACTGGGGATCAGAGGATGCAAATATAATATCATCAACATAAATTGAACAAGTAGCTTATGCTGATCCCCTTCTTAATAAAAAAGTTTTATCTATGGAGCCTCTAGTGAAATTATTTGCAGAAGAAAGTTAGATAATGTCTCATACCAGGCTCTAGGAGCTTGTTTCAACCCATAAAGAGCCTTATCAAGCTTGTATACCCATTCTGGGTGTTTATTATCCTCAAAGCCTGGTGGTTGACACACATAAACTTCTTCTTTTATTTTACCATATAAAAATGCACTTTTAACATCCATTGAAAACCTTAAGATTGTGGAGTGCAGCATAGGCTAAGAACAATCTAATTGCCTCCAGTCTGGCTACAGGGGAAAGGTTTCATCATATCAATACCTTCTTCTTGTGCAAACCCTGAACAACCAGTCTGGCCTTCTTCTTAACAATAAGCCCATTTTCATCTTTTATTCCTAAAGTCCCATTTAGTGCTATTGCACACTTACCTGGGGGAAGAGGAACAAGCTCCCACACTTGCTGCTTTTTGAACTGAAGAAGCTCAAGCTGCATTGCTTCAACCCAGCCATTGTCTCTAAGTGCAACATGATAATTCTTTGGCTCTAGCTGACTGATGAAGAGAGCATAGAAGCAGAAACTGGACAATTGACTCTGGTTGAAACTCCAGCATTGATATCACCAATGATTTGAGACATTGGGTGATTCTTCAGCTCTGGATAAACAATGAGATCAGTGCAAGTGTTTGTAGAACCTTCAGCAGCAATAGATGTTGATGTAGACTCTTGAAACCATGTAGATGGTGGCCTCAAATGAAGTTGAAGATGCAGAAATCTCAAGAGCAGTTGTTGTGGATGAAGCTACTGAAGCTACAAGGAGCATCAGGTTTAGAGGACACAGGCAGTTGGTCACTAAACCTGAAGAGGTGAGTACTGCTATCATCATCATCATCAGCACCAGCAGTACCACCAGGTGGTGAACTGTTGATAGGAGCAACAGCAGAGTTTGATAAGGAACATATTGCAGTATGTCCAAATCAAATAGCTCCACAGGGCTTTGTGGAATCTTATCCTTTGGAGATTCATTAAACTTAACATGTAGAGTCTCTTCAACCATCTTTGTTCTACAGTTGAAGACTCTGTATGCTTTGCAAGTTGATGAATAACAACAAAGTACCTGCATCCACCTAGGATCAAATTTTTGGAGTTGATCCCGTGTGTTGAGAATGAAACAAGGACACCCAAAAGCTCTGAAGAATGAAAACTAGAGGGGCAAATGATGAAGAACTTCATATGGAGTCTTCATCAACTCTGATTTACTAGAACTCTATTCTGTACATAGCAAGCTGTATTGACAGCTTCAGCCCAAAAGGCATGGCAGTCCAGAATCAGCCAACATGGACCTTGCAGCTTCAATAAGGGTCCTGTTCTTTCTCTCCACTACTCCATTTTGTTAAGGAGTTCTTGGAATGCAAACTGCCTCTTGATTCCCTTTGAGAGGTAGAACTCATCAAGTGTATTGTTTCTGAATTCTGTTCCATTATCACTTCTAATACACTTGACGGAGAGGGAATACTGCTCTCAACATACAACACAAAGTTGATAATCTTCTGAGCTGCTCATCCTTTGAATGCAAGAAGAAAGTCCATACAAATCTGGAGTAATCATCCACAATTACCAGATAGTATTTTCTTCTTAGCCATACTCATCACTCTCACAGGACCAAGAGATCCATGTGAAGAAGCTGTAGGTAGGCAGTGGACTTAGGTTCTTCTATGGAGGGAAATGAAGCTTGTGCTGTTTTCATTTTAAACAAGCAGTGCAGTTATCTTCACATTCGACTCCTTCATAGGCAGTCCCCTTACTAAACCATGGTTTGTCAGCTGATTCGTGTTTTGAGATTAACATGACCCAGCCTTCTATGCCATAGAGTAGATTCTTGAGGGGAAGCCTTGGAAAATAGGCAAGGATGGCCTTTGAGATCTATTTTCTGGAAAGATCTAAGGCATACACTCTTCCTGTCCTGTTGGCCTTTAGAGGTGTATTCATCCAACACCTATCAATCAAACTTAGAACTTTGGATGACAGAATCTGATAGTTCTGACTTGTGAAAGGAGCAACATGGCCTTTGTCACACATTGACTGACACTCAAGAGGTTGTACTTGAGATTTCCACATGGTTAACATCATCAAACTTTATTTCCCCATTGGAAACAAAGCCTTTGTCGATGATGTAACCCTTTGCATCATTGCCAAATGACAACAAACCACTTCCTTCCTTGAGAGTAGTCATCAAGAAGTGATATGTTTCTTGTCATATGCATGGATCCTCCACTGTCTACATACCAGATGCCTTCTGTGGCATTTGAAGAACCCTGCAAAACACAACAAATTAGTTAGATTTTGAGACCGAAACCTTTTCTGGTTTTGGGCCTGTTCTCATCAACAGATGGTAAAACTAACATTTGTTG